>JAFVLL020015747.1:0-59508 GCA_021397915.2 Tor tambroides | reverse complement strand
ATAAAACAAATAAAATGAACTAGATTACAACTATTTAAAGTATATAAAACCTACTTTGTGGGTGTAGCACTTTTTACAGTGTAGACAGTCCAATGAATCCTTCAATAAATTCAGGAATCCGGCTGAAGAGAATCAAAACAAAAAAGCTCACACAGAGAAGTGGAGGGGAAAAAAAGTTGACCGGTGCTGGAACAAAACCCTCTGGGTAGACTAAGTGAAAGGGGGGTGGATGGGTGTAGAGGACGGGGAGAGGGGGGTCTGTGTGCGCATTTGAGTGAATAGAATCTTCCCAGAAGGCAGTTGCCCTGTTCACAGCGTAGAGTTTTGTACTCTCGTTCTCTCCGTCTCCACACCGAGCATCTATGCAGACAAGAGTCAGACGGATTGGAGGGGGAGGGGGCTGACAGACAGACGCAGCTGGAGTGGAAAGAGAGAGAGAGAGACAGAGAGAGAGAGAGAGAGAGAGAGAGAGGCTCCACCCAGACAACATGCCAAAAGAGCATGAGCCCTGAGAGGGGGGCAACTCTCCACAAAACTTTGTTATTTTCCTTTTTGTTTTAACCCATACGCGCTCTCTCAGCCCATTCTTTTCTCTCTCAGCTTTTGTCCTTTTGTCCTTCCAGCCTGTTAAATATGAGAAGGGGAAGGAAAGAAGTTGCAGAATGATTTCAGACAGCATTCAGTGACTGATAATGTGAAAGAATTTTAATCCAAATCTATGAATGGCTTTAACACAAAGCCGGACAGAGGGAGAGTTCAGGGATGGGCACTTTACACCCTAGGTGTCAAACTCATTTTAGCTTGTGGGCCGGATACGGGATTACTATTTTTATTTGTTGTACACTGGCATGCTTGTGGAGATTATAAAGTTTAGAATCAACTTCACTAACCTATACTGGGGTTAAATTAAAGGGTGCATGTTAAATTTATTAATTTCATTCACCAGTCCTTTTGAATGGTGTAATAAATAATATGTCAGTATTCAGAGAAAACAAGTATAAATAATAAATGAACAAACCTTAGAGGTCTACTCATTATCATCAGTTAATTCTAACAGTTTTTGTTCAAATTCAAGCAAATGTTTAAAATGATTGAAAACAATAGTAATGTATGCCAATCTCACACTGTGAACACCTACCCTAACACAAAGTGACATCTAATTTGTGATTACAAGCCTGCATCTCAGTCAAACATAACTTTATGAACTTATTTGACTAAGAAACTCCAGAACTCTGAGTAGAAATGCCTCAATAAACTGTCAAAGCTGAAAATATTCCACCTCGGAGCTCACACGCTCTTTTACCTAAAAACCATATCCTTCTCAAACTTCGAACAACAGTCAGCGCAAACACCCCATACTGAAGAGCATCATGTCTTATCTAGCAGTAACAGCCTGAATCTGTTTGCAGTCGGCCTGAATGAATTTGCTTCTTTTTCTACTACAGAGTCTGACACCAAACAGACTGCAGAACGCCCTGTGGTCGCTGAACAGTATAAACATGTCAACAGAAAAAGTGTTGATAAATAAATAAACAGAGTAATCAGAACGTTTTAGTGGATTCAGGCCTGAGGAGGTACTGCGATGGAACAGGCGGCGGGAAAGGTTAACGTGGACTACTGCAGAGTAAAAAGACAAAAAGAGAAAACAACAGATAATGAAACGAACAAGAAAGGATAAGAAAGATACGCAACGTACATGCGACTACTGTTTTAGTCTCATAAATATATTTATGAACGCTGAATATTTGAAAAGGCTGTTGCTCAAGAGGATGTGTGATGTTTGCTTAGGGTTGCAGCACTCCCAGATTTGGAATTTAATGAATTTCATCATTAGAAGTTTTCAAAGGTGGCGACTCAGCAAAGATCGCATTTTAAGTGCATCACCTCTGTAAACGAGCACTGATTATGTTTAATACAAAAAATGTGGGACTGCAGCCTGGGAAATAAACATGCAATATTGTTTCTCTTGATATGCATGATCAAATACAAAAATGTCAGTCTTGGTTCTTAACAAGAACACAGATCTGGTAAACAAGATCCTGAGAGAGAATATGAAGAACCAAAACTAAAAAAGGGAAATCCGGAGCATAAAATTTAGCATTAAAGGAATAGTTTCACCAAAAATATAAAATTCAATCAATATTTACTTAAACGTGTTTTGTACCAACCCAAATTACTTTTTTTTTTTTTTTTTTTTTTTTTGGAACAAAAACAGTGAATTTGTTAAGTTTTTAAGCTCCAACAATCCATACAAATAACATAAAACTTGTCCACATGACTCTATATTCCTAAAGTACAAAATACTCACTGAAAATCTGCATTTGCTCTCCATGGTGTGTTCATATTATAATCAGCAATATCAGACCCATGAACAATCACGCTGTTGAGTTGGATCTTTTCAATTAATCCACTGATCCAGTTCACAAAACAGGTATAAATGGTTTGTTCATGAATTTGACTAAATCAGTTCTTGAGTTCAACCCACTGTTTCAATTATTCAGTTTCAGCCCACTGGAGGGGAAGATTATCAGTGAATAACAACGTAAATTTAGTTTGTTCCTCACACAAAGCTATCACATGACTTGAGAAATCTTAGAATTTACTTCACAACTCATGGGACCTTTGACACTTTGTCATTTTGGAGCTTGAGAATGCTATACAGGTTTGTAACAACAAGGGTGAGCAAATGGTGACAAAATATCAATTTTTATATAAACTATTCCTTCCATCTCACACTGTAGTGATAGCTATCTCCTTCAAACCACCATTAAATATCTCCACACCTCTGCTTTCAGTCTGAGCTGTCCTACTGTGTCATACCGACATTTTCACACAGTAGCTGCTCTCCAAACGTTCACTTACTCAAAGCTCATTGTCCAGTCCTCTGCTCGAATCAAGTCTTGTTATGACACAACATGTGTAAATAGACCAGGGCCTTAGTAATAAGGTAAACGACTGACAGCCTGGACACGCACACCAATCTCTGGATAAATATAAAGAGCAGAAACGAGCCTATCCATGCACACACCAAGTCAATAAAGCCACCAGAGACCAGACAGAAATATTACACATTTTATATCAGTGGGAAAACAACAGGAGAATAAAACAAAGTAATTTAGCTGGTCCTATAACACGCTACCTGCCACACAGAGAGATGACTATTTAAATCCATTAGGAGAAAGTCAAATAAAAATAGCAAAAGTTTTTGCTTCCATTGTTTAAATGTCGCTTTAAACAACATTTCTAACTCTATACATTGGAAGAAGTTGTTAAATCAACCCATTTCTGTAGAAACGTACAAGTACTCATCGGCTGTATCTTCGATCATTACCCATCAACAAGTTTGTGGCACACAAATGATTAAACTGTTGTGCTAAACCACTTTAAGAAGACCACTATTAAAAGTCAGTGTTGAAGCCTCTGAACAACTCTTTCAAGTAACAGTGCATTTTACAAACTTCAAGTGGTTTCAATTTAGGCTCCCAATAAGAGGGTCAAGCACACATACTTGTTTGGTTATATATGAACATGCCAAGTAAAGGGGTCACATTCTTGGAGTGACTCAGGGGTCTCATAAAGAAAGAGATTCTTATTTTAAACACATGAGTTCAGGATCCACTGAGTGAGCAGCAGTTGGTCTTTTAAGTGGCTCCAAAGTCACCTCTGCTGGTACAGTTAAGAATACGGCATAATCAGAAGATCTTCAACCTCATTCAGTAGCTGACGAATTAGTTATATACTTCAATATTATAGACAGCTAGACTACTAATAGTGTACCGGATTGATCAGGGCTGGGAGATATATTAAACATTTACAATATGACATATACACATAATAATTTTGCTAATATAGCATTGTGATTATTAATGTTTGCCAAAGGCTGTTTGATGATTATTTAAATATATACAAATATATTAAAAATACAGCTATGCAGCTTAATATTTTTGTGGACACCACGGCACATTATTTTTTTCAGGATTCTTTGACTGACACTTTAGATCAGTTTAGTCTTCACTAAATAAATGTATTAACTTCTTTAAAACAACAACAACAAAAAACTGTTTTGAACGATGGATTATAGTTTTGGGGAAAGTTACTTTTAAAAGTAATGCATTACAATATTGCTTCACTCCATAAAAAAGTAACTAATTGCATTTTTTGCTGCATGGGCTGGGCTTGGTCATTTGTTTTTTAATAGGAAAAAGTTATATTTTTGGCATTTTGACATTTTAGGCTGAAGGAAGTACCTCTGCACCTCACTCTCAATTTCTCTCAACATAGGAACAGAAGAGATGTCAATGAATAAATGGGAAAACAAAGTAACTTGAATGACTTATTTGAAAAAGTAACTTGGATATTTCATTGTAAATTTAAAAGTAATGTTTACTAATAAATCTGATTACATAACTTGCGTTACTTGTAATGCATTAACCCCAACACTGCTGTAAACTACTTCTATAAAACCAGTCAACCAAATAAAAATCTAGCTGTTTTTCACCTTAAATCCACCGTGTTTTTCAGTAAATGCAATTATAATACATTATTATTATTATTATTACTACTACTACTACATCTCAAACCATACTTTTAAGCCATTAGATAAAATGGTTACACTTTACAATAAAGTTTAAATTTTTAACATTAGATTACTAAATTAGTCAACAAACTATCAATGGAAAATATTAAAGCACTTATTATTCTTTCTTATTAAAATTATAAGTTGCATTAGTTAATATTATTTAATGGACCTGAGGTTAATACTGTAATTAATAAATACTGTAACAAATGTATTGCTCATTCTTAGTCAATGTTAATGCTTTAACTAATGTTAACTGATGGGACTTGATTGTAAAGGGTTATCAATAAAACTATTAGGATAGACATTAAATATATCACCCAGCACTCAGATTACAACACAGGAAATGCTTGACACAACCTTATTTATTACACTCAGAGAGTGAGAAAAAAAGATTAAGCAACATCGTGAAAAGAAAAAAAAAGCAAGAAAACTCTGTTCTTCGTGTTTTTTAGGGCTTTTAGAGGATTAATCATTTGATGGATTGTGGAATGGGGATGAGAGCGGTCCGAGCAGCCCTCTGTAGAATATGAATAGCTGTGGGCACCTGCAGCTGCTCTGAATACAAAGAATGCAGCTATTCCCACTCCTCAGTGAGAGCGCCTGTCCTTCAGTGTGCCAGCCTTATGAAACACGTGAGCAGGTTCACCTTTCTAACACCTGCAGACATATCAAAAAGAGGGATTACTCACAGGATTACAATTTTTAATGTATTATGAAAGAAATATAGCCATATCACTGGAAGTGGATCCTGATATATGACATATACTGTATGGGCTTTACCTGAAGCTTCACGCTCCACTTCTCATCGCTCATCCACGGCGGTTTTACTCTCCATTCTGTCGGCACTTCTTATTGAAAATAAAGTATGACCTAACAACAGGAACTATCTTCCAAGAGCTCCATGAGGCACATTTAAGGACAGCAGTGACTATTGGACAGTGACACTCACATGATAAAACCATCACCACGTAGCTTTCAAGCCACTGCGATGACCACAACTGAAAAATACTCAATGCACGCAAACTTCAACATTATTTTCAAATTATCAAATTAATACAATCTAAAATATGCAGTTTTACTCATGACATTGTTTAGTTGGCATAAAGGAGGCATTTAGGCAAAAAAAAAAAAACATTTTCAATAATAATAATAATATTTGTAAAAAAATATTTTTAGTCATATGCGCATAGACAAACGTTCCACATTCTTGTGACCCATTCTCTGATTGCTCCATATTTTTAGTCGCATTTGTAATTTTCAAAGGAAAACTTCTGGAATCCAAAATGAGGGGGAAAAGTTCAGTAGAAAAAATTAGCATTATGTATGTGTGTGTGCAGAAAAAAGTGAAACGAGAGGTGCGAGAGAGAAAACAAGCAATGCAGGCAGTTTCACTGCTGCTTTAATTATAGTTTTACAAGAGGTTTGACTTTTCCTAATGGCACTGGAAGTGAGGTGACATGGGAAATTGTGTATGTGTGTGGGAGGAGGGCGAGAAAGTCATTGTTAAGCAGGTGATTTGCAAGACTATGGGCCTCCCAGGCTTTTCCCCGCAGTGAGCTTCCTTGTGTTCTGTGGCTAACCCTACGTGTCCAAATGCATGGAGGAAATACACCCAAAACCATCAAGGAAGGCCAAACTTTACAGGGTATGTCTGAAAAATCTACATCCAGTATGTATAGTCAGTCCCTCCAGGATTTCGCAGGACTTTTTCCTGATTTTTGCGGCCTAAAATGACTGATTTTGCCGCGGCTTTTTTCTAAATTTGCGGTGATATTTGAGGCATTTCTTATTGTTTTGCAGTGAAAATATACCACAGACGACATTCTTCTAACATTGTTATGACTTTTCTGACTTCGAGAACCATTGTAGGGCTCCAGACTAACATTTGAGGACACCAGCACCAGTGACATTAAGTTGGTGGCACCAGCACCTGACAGTAAAGCGCTCACTCTAAGCACACACATACATCTCAGAGGTGTCTATTTGATGTCTGCATTTACATATGCAAGATGTATTTTTTAGAGTGTTTGCTCATCTGCAATACGTCTCTAAGACGTTTCCTGTCAGATAGACATTTATTAGAATGCATGTAAAACTGCTTCTGAGACGTTTATCAGATTACACAGCAGAAGTTTCCCAGATCTTTAGCAGACGTCTTACAGATGTACTTGTGCTGTCTGGGTAGTTTAGATGCAGATAAAATTAACTTTTATTACCGTCATTCAAAATGTCTAAATACAATTTAATAAATACAAAAATATATATTACGGAGTGGAAATGGCTATTAAGCCTATAAGTACTTCTCTGCAGCCATCTACTAATGATAATTTAATGTCTTTTTTATTTTTAAATAAGTGTTTGCTTTCCTACATTATGAAACTTTTAGTTTTATAAATGGGGAAACCTATGAAGGATGAACAAATAATGTCATCACATTAAAAATAACTTTAAAATTCGGTAATACTTAAAGCTTTGAAGTGCTGGGAAAAGTTGTGTGAAGCATTTAAAAACACTTGAAAACATTGGACCATTTCTGCCACAAGTTGTTTCTGCAGTTTTACTATGTTAAATCCATGGTGAATGGTTGTGTTTATTGAACAATGTTTTTCCTGGTTTCTACATTAGTGGTGTTTGTTCTGATATCTGTAGCGTTAACAGAATTCTGCGTCGAATTTGAATGCTTCTCACAAGATTTGTAGAAGCTGTGTATAAAGGTGATTGAGATCAGCCCGCGGCTCCGGCAGATAAACGGTCTGCACTGCATAGCCCAAACGAGTAGCGCGGATTCGTTCCACTTTCAGTTCGTTTGTCCAGTGTAGCTCTTGTAAATTGGTCATGATGAGAACGCAAGGCTGTTCATCCCATTTTTGGAACTGAGAAACGAAGGGTACTTCTCAAACAGAAGGCTGCATCCTACGAAGGCTGCATATCTAGGCTGCCACATCATCAAACGTCGCCGAAGGCCATCTCAATCGGAAGGATCCTTGGAAGGCAGCCTTCGTTTCGCGTCCTTCATTCAGCTGAATTTGAAGGATGCATGGGATGTATCCTTTGCAACCTTCAGTCACCCACAATCCTTTGTACCCATTCCATTTCATGAAAATAAACTGACGAAAAACGAGTCATTAATGAGCTTGTCTGAATTTATTATGAAACGTAAGACAAAAATAATGTTTTCGGACATGAAAGCATAGATGTTATTTTTTGTTTTGGTGTAAATTACTCAATAAACGCTAAACTGCTAATAACTTAAGCCACAGGGAGACTGTAGATAGCTGTGATTCATTGTACTGCATTAACAGAAAGCAAAATAAAATATAGATTTGTAATACAAAGTATTTTCCCAAAACTACGTTTTATTAGTATTTCCGTGCCATGACGGTGAGGGCGGGAACATATGTGACGTAGCCACGCGCACTTACTAGAGCATCTCGTTCTAGCGTTTATATGCCGAGGAGGACTCTAGCCTACAAGACTCTGAAGGACTGAACTAGGAAGGACGCAGCCTTGATAGGACGCAGCCTTCCGTTTGAGAAGCACCCAATCTTTCTTTGACTGAATGCGCGTTGCGATGACATCACAGGATGCATCTAAGCCGAAAATTTGTGGAAAATCTGTGGCAATTACGAAAATTTGCAAGCTCTTGCGAAAATTGCGGAGTTTGCTTGATTTTGCCATAAATTCAGCAATCGCAGAATCGCAAAATCCTGGAGGGACTGTATAGTCTATGATTGCTTTCAGTGCACAATTAATAAAGTCATCACATACACTACTATTTGAAGATTTGGGTCAGTAAGATTTTTTTAATGTTTTTTTGAAAAAAGCATTTTTTTTAAATGTTTTTGAAAAAAAAGCACTCAAGCTGCATTTATTTCTTTAAATATTCTTTAAAAAGTCTTTAAAATACAGTTAAAACTACTAATGTGAAATATTAATTTTTCAGGATTCTTTGATAAACAAAGTTCAAAAGAACTGCATTTATTTGAAAGTAAAGATGTTACAAAACAATATATTGCAATTTAATACAGATCAATTCAGTGCATCCTTGCTGAATGAAAGAAACTCACACAGATCAATTTAATGCATCCTTGCTGAATATTGATTTCTTTTAAGAAAATAAAGACCCTAAACTTCTGAGCCGAAGTGTACTGTATATACATGTGAGAAAAATAAGGCCATATTAAAACATATTGGGATGAACTGAGTAGATAATTTGGACTACATTTAAAATAATAATAACAACTATAGAAATAATGATATATACACATTTTTTTTCTAACATAAAAATAAAATATATTTGATTAAAATGGAGCCTGGAATTTTTCACTTCTTTTTTCTCAGTGTTTACAGAACGAACTGAAAATGTCAGCTGAGCTTCTCACACCAGTGGACCTGTACGGTAAAACTGTGGTGTATCATACCATCTCTGTGTGTCTTATCACAGACAGCACTGATCAAAGCAGCAAGTTTTCTTCCAAAGCTCTCCACAGGCCTTTCAGCCTCAAAACATTTAGACAAAGCTAGCAAAGTTCAGCCACAGGAACCAAGCATCAGTCCTCCATGCACGCTTCCTGAATTTTAAGCAATGTTCTAGGTTCCAGGAAGAAGTAGCTGCAGCGTTCCTCGCACTGCCTCAGGTCAAGACCTCTGAACATTACTTACACATGGGACAGTTGAGGGTACTTTAAAGAAAAGCTGTCTATGGTGTCAGAGCTGCTGTGAAAGGTCTGCCATTGATGGAGTCCTATTGTGTGTCTCTGTCACTCCTTTTAGGTGACCTTTTAGGCCTTGTGAAGAATAATAAAGGCTCAAAAACAAAATAAATCAATGTCTCCACTCAGTAAACAGACTGAAGATAAAACCGGGAATGAGGTGAGCCCTTTCATTCTTTGGGAATCAAATCTATTAACACTTGATCCACCTCCCAATACAGTATTAATGAGCACAAGACACAAGATGAATGAGGTGCACCTGCAGAACCACAACAACTGCAACAGTGCCAATTACTCACACAACATTCCAAGAAACTGCGTGCATATGGACCATTTTCAAATTAGCAAATATTGAGATTTACAATGCAAAAAGAAAAGCCACTGATAGAATGAAGGCATGAGAGGACTGCTGAAAGAAAATCTGAATATATCAACCTTTAAATACAGTACAAACATACTTATTCATTTCAAGCTATACTAATATATATATATATATATATATATATATATATATATACACATATACCTATATATATATATATATATATATATATATATATATATATATATATATATATATATATATGCATGCTTACCCAGGTTACGCTTGTCCACAGTAGTTAACACCACCAGCAACATCACCACATAACCTCCGGTAACAACATCAGCTACATAAATCCACCAGCTTTTGATCCGAATCACTGTGGGGTTTGTGATCTTTAAGCGTAACTCTCATTAATTCTCACTGAGAAAGCAAGTGACACGGGATATAAAGACAGACGTCTAGACAGAAGATACAAGTCAGTTTCGGCAAACTGATTCTGTGACATGCAAGGCCTTCTGACAGTAACCGACATGTAAAAGGGCAAGCTAATTTTCAAGCTGTCATGTTAGGCAGAGAGTAAAAAAACACACAAGCTTTATGGGCAGGTGAGGGCAGCACACAGGCTAAACACATAATAGAAGAGACAGATCATCAGAGTTTAAGCAGTGACAAGGGACCTGGACTATTTCTTTGAGAATTACACTTTTCTTTAACTGGTTTTACAAAACAGAAAAGTTCAACAGTAATGTAGAGTCTAAATATTTCACCCTTTGAGGAGGATGACAAAGGAACACTAGATATGGGGAAGTCGTGGCCTAATGGTTAGAGAGTCGGACTCATAATCGAAAGGTTGCGAGTTCGAGTCTCGGGCCGGCAGGAATTGTAGGTGGGGGGAGTGAATGTACAGCACTCTCTCCACCCTCAATACCATGACTGAGGTGCCCTTGAGCAAGGCACTGAACCCCTAATTGCTCCCCGGGCGCTGGAGCAATGGCTGCCCACTTCTCTGGGTGTGTGTTCACGGTGTGTGTGTGTGTATTTGTTTACTACTCACTGTTGTGTGTGTGCACTTGGATGGGTTAAATGCAGAGCACCAATTTCGAGTATGGGTCACCATACTTGACAATACGTCACGACTTTCTTTCTTTTCTTCTATATGCACCTTCAGAGTTAGTCAGAAATAAATGAATTGAATGAGAAATAAATGTTGCCAGTGTTGGCTCCACTACCCCTGAAAGTATCCACTACTGATTGCTAACATTTTTTCAATGTCATCAGCCTTATTTCCCACCAACAACCCACAGAATTTTTAATTTTTTTAATAAATTAATAAATAAAACAAAACACAAAATAAAATAAAAACACAATTGTTGACCTGGATGCAATCCAGTGGTGAACTTTTTATTGATTACATATATTTTGCAGTCCAGAGGTATTTGAATCAATTGATGAAAGGATCTTGCAAATGTAACTCAGTTAAGAACAACAGACAAAGTGTGAAAACAATGAAAAAAGGTACAGATCTGAAGTCATTAAGCAACCTTCAAACAAGCGGTGCAGCTACAGGTGGATAATGTACCACCGAAAATGCCTAACAAAAATCGGTAACACTTTACTTGAAGGGGTGTGCATAAGACTGACATGACACCTTCATACTCATGACATGACACATGTTATGAATATGAAGGTTTTATGCATGTTTATGACAACTGTCATTAAGTGTCATTCGCTCAGTTATGTCATTTTTAATGCAAAGATGACATTGTTTGAGATGTCTTTGTCATGACAACTTGACATTACCAAGACAACATAACCTGTCATAAATCTGTCATAAACATGACACAACAGATTAATGAGCAAACTTAAGAAATTACTTAGCTTTATGGGTTAACATTACATTAAACTGTCATGTCGTTGGTTTTGACATTGGCTGTCATGAGGCCATTATAATTGTGTCATGAATATTTTTCTGACCACTTTTATTCAGTGGTACAAATTGAATTTGTCATTAAAATGTCATTAAGTGTTAATACTCTGTATATTATAACAACCTCACAAATATTTTTCATTTAATGTTTTTTTTTAAGTTTCCTCCAACAGATGGTCAGATCATAGACAATTTCAAATGTCATAAAAGATGAACAAGTGTTAAAATAATAAAATCAATCATCCAATAATAATAATAATAATTAAAATTGATAAAATTATATTTTATTGCATTTGAAGAGTGATTCACCTAAAATTACATGAAAACAGTACAACGGTGGTTTAAGCCATGCAGCGTTTGGTCAATATCACTGCAAAAACAGTTAATTACAGCATCCTGCACGTTTATATTTTCTTAACATGCTTTTTACATCATAGATAAGTCTATCTAAGACACCATCGTAATGGCGTACACCTAAGCGTTTTATTTATATTACATTATTTACACATTTATGAGCACGTAACCCAACCCCTCCCCCTAAACCTACCATTTGTAAATAAAACACAAGATATAACCGGTACCGTCATAATTTATTCAAAAAGTGTTAATATTCCAAGTCTTCCGAGGCAAAACGATTGATTTGTGAGAGGAATAGACACGATCGTTGTATCCGTCCACCGTAAAAGCTCATCCTGTGATGCAGTTTGTGCGCAAATTCAAAAGATGCCGCCAGAAGAAGCCTTATGTCAGCCTTGATTGTGAAATGCTATTGGCTCTAGTATGTCTCGTGACCGATAGTGTCATTCTACGGGACGGGAGTATGCTTTTGAATGAGATGTGAGCACGTTAACGGAGCGGGATCATTTTCAACGATTAAAACCTCATGTTTTACTCTCTTCTTCGCATAAAGACATCGTATGTCTTCAGAAGGACTTGGTATGCAACACAACTTGTTTGTAATGCTTTTATACTGCTTGTTTATGGTCAGTTTTTGCAATAAATATCTGTGGCTGCACTTATATTTGCATGTTACGTGTTTAGGGTAGGGGTGGGGTTAGGTGCTCCAATGAAAGTATAAATTTATATAAAATTATTTCTATTTTTTACAAATACTTGCAAACCATTAACCATTCATGAGGGCAAGAAAAGTATTCATGACGCTCTCATAAAACAATTTGACAGAGTATTAACACTTAATGACATTTTAATGATAAATTCAATTTGTACCACTGAATAAAAGTGGTCAGAAAAATATTCATGACAATTATAATGGCCTCATGACAGCCAATGTCAAGACCAACCACATGACAGTTTAATGTAATGTTAATCCATAAAGCTAAGTAATTTCTTAAGTTTGCTCATTAATCTGCTGTGTCATGTTTATGACAGGTTTACGACAGGTTATGTTGTCTTGGTAATGTCAAGTTGTCATAACAAAGACTTCTCAAACAATGTCATCTTTGCATTAAAAATGACATAACTGAGCGAATTACACTTCATGACAGTTGTCATAAACATGCATAAAACCTCCTTCATATTAATGACATCTGTCATGTCATGATTATGAAGGTGTCAAGTCAGTCTTATGCACACCCCTTCAAGTAAAGTGTAACCAAAATCATTTACTACAATAATTAAAGCTTTTAGCCTTTTACATTTTTCTTTCTGTAACTTTTAGATTGCAATCCAATTTTCTCAAACAAAAAAAAAAAAATTTACAAAATAAAATTAAACCTGGGACTCTAGAAGCTTTTTTCTAGACCTACAATTTGTTATTTTGTACCTCTCTACTACTTTGACTTGAGTGAACAATTTTGTACTGTGATTGTACTGTAAAATTTCAACGGTACTAATTTTATTTCCTGTCATACTGACTTTAGGAAGGCATCCTTATAACATCACTGCCTCAGACACACATTTGCCTCAGCGCCATAAGGGACCCAAAGCAAACGGTATGGTAATATGAATATGAGATAATATGAAAAAGCACGTGGCGGAGAGAGATGGAAAGAAAAAAGAGTGTAAAGACGTCTCATCCTGGGCACAGATGATGAGTCACTGCAGAACAACACCCAGCGCAATAGCTCAGCACAGCCAAACACAGCTCAAGCTAAATGAGATACAGACAGACTGATTTCATGAAAACAATGCAGCATCAGCATGAGAGGAGATATGGGGCTGTTTTGTTCATTCACACAGACTGACGTATGACTGGCCAAGCTGGAATGGTTTACCTGCATGACCATCTGTTGCCAGGCCAGCGGTTGGTTGCTCCCGCCTGTGGTGCCGCCCACCAGTCGATCAGAGGGCAGACTGCCGCGTTCCAGCTGCAAGGAGACATTGCGGCGTTCCTCTTCAAGGGCTCTGGTCAGACGCTCGAAGCGCGCCTCCTGCTCTTTGACTGATGCCAGGATACTGGCGGCTGACGGCACGTCATATTCTTCCATGGCAGCGCCCAAAATTATATGCTAATTACAGGGCAGGGTAAATGGGGGAGAGAGAAGGATCCAGGACAAAAGAAACTCAGGAAGCCATTTAAAGGGACAGTTGGGCCAAAAATGAACATTCTTTTAACATTACACACTCTCTTTACTATTTTTTTCTTCTGTGGAACATAAAAAGAAGTTATTTATATCACCATGAAAAGCGCATTGGAAGCAAATGGTGACCACAACTATCATTCAAGGAATTGAACAACTTTAGGGGCAGTTATAGGGTCAGGGGATATTCAAGGCTTAATGCATGTGGAGCCATCTTTTGATTAAATATTGGAATATTCTATACTATAAAATAAATAAAATCAACAAGGTATCATTTTTAACTATTACTAGGGATAGAACTAAAAAGGTCCCACTAACTATTTCAGCTTAGACAAGTAAAACACTTACGGTCACACATTATTTTAAAGTCCAATTCTCGCTATTAACAAACCATCAACTTCTACTTTTGCATCAATAAACTCCTAATTTGTTGTTTATTAATAGTTAGTAAGGTAGTTGTTAAGTTTAGGTATTATAGGGGTGTAGAATATGGTCATGCAGAAAATGTGCTTTATAAGTACTAATAAACAGCCAATATGTTAATAAAAGGCATGCTAATAAGCAACTAGTCAATAGTGAGAATTGGTCCCTATACTAAAATGTTGCCAAACTTACAGTCCTAATAAATAAACAAGAAAAACATAAATAGGTTTTGTGTCTTTAGGCTTTCCATAGTCCGGTGTGCATTGTAGAAAGTGTTTGTGTTTATAAGACTGTTTAAATGAGCACTTCTGAGATAATACTTGCTCAGAGTAAAAAACATTCAGAGTTTTATGAAAAACATTCTAGCCTTAAGTCCGGAAGCCCACCCTTGGTGCACCCTATGTTCCCCACACAAATAAGCTATCAAATGACCACAGAACGCTAGTAAAAATAACACGAGTCATACGGACCACAACATTTATGATGCTTTTTTGATGGCCTCTGGTCCCCATCCACTTTCACTTTCTCTTTTTGTGTTCCACATAAGAAATAAAGTCATACTTTCTTACATGAGGATGAGTAAATAAAGACAAAATATTCATTTCTGGCTTAACTATTCCTTTAATACTGACTATGTAACCCTAAATCCTACCGTAACATTGCAAAGGCATCCATGCACCAAATGCTGCAGATGAAGAGTCACACAGCACTTTATGGGAAGCTTGATACTTTAGTGTCTGTGTATAACATCCATAAATAGGCAAAACTCACATGCATATGCCACAAAACATACTCACTATAGTTCCAGAATAAACTCACCACACGTCGACACAATACAGACATGCTGGACTCTAAATCACCATGATAACAGCATTCATGCTATGCACAATAGCTCAGACTTCTCTCCCATTGTCAAAGGTGACAAAATGAAGATAATGGAAGGCTCACAGAGTATAAAGAAGACAAAAACTAGGGTCGAGGCATGGTTCATACACAGTTCACCTGCATACACACCTAGCAGTTAGTGGAGAGAGAGGCAGTTAGAGGACAGACATCCCCCTTTAAGGACAGACGGGAGGAGATGTGCCCAGCGGGAGGCAAAAAGAGAGAGCGAGAGAGCGAGAACTGGCTGCAGAGGGAAAGAAAGAGAGAAGAAATCACAGGTTAGGTAACACTCTGACATTATAAACATAATAGACAGAATTCTACTCTGTTTCCTGGGGACTTGAAGAGGATGAAGATAAAGAAATGAATGAGAAGATGCTAGAGAATGACAAATGACTATTGAAACCTCACTTGCTGACTTCGAGCAGAGTAGATTGGACTGCGCTGTCAGGGGACAGGTGTACAGAGACAAAGGGGGCCAGACTGAATATGGGATGGAAAAGGGGGCTGATGCAGATTTTAATATTTACTAAGAACAGTTGTACAGTTGTTGTTTTTCGTTCTCCATTAAACCAAAACTGCAAATGGACACACACACACACACACACACACACACACACAGTAACACAAACACGGTATTCTCTACAGAATAGTCGGCGTGAAGGTCCTATTCCCTTTGAAGCGCAGCACAGTACACACACAGGCTTTGATGTTTGTTTCTGGCTGATCATTTATTTATCTTAAGCGCCGTTCTGACACAGCTCTAATGGCAAGGCATTGTACTACAGTCTTGTTCTGGGTATAAAGAGCGGCTGCACAAGGTCTAGCAAAGGGATCCCATCTACCTCTGCTGTTGCTCCTAATTTACATAATTTACATCCCAAAGGGGTTTGGTCAAATCCCTAACTCCAAGTATGAGCAATAGTAATGTTGACCTTCCTTAGCAAACACCACTCATTCATTTCAATAACTAACACACCTTTTGAAAGCTTTAGTACTCAAGATTTATATCTGAATTGCTTTAGTGCTATAGCAATAGTACTATTCAAAATTACACACAGAGAGAAAATCACATATTAAGAGGTTGCCCAAACCTTCATTTAAGAGCAGCTATCAAAATCTTTAGAGCGTCAGGGCACAGCGCTCTCATCATGGGATTAACTGAGCTATGATGATGAGACGGTTATTATGATGAGCCCCTGCTTTAGGATTACAGAAGCTGCCTGTCCCATCCTCCCTCTTTCAGGGAGTTCAGGGGGGTGATGGGAAACTGGTCTCTGCCTCTCTAAAAGTATCAGCAGGAAAATGACAGGCATCTCAGACATGCCCACTGCACTTATCATGACCACAGTCCATTGGACTATGCTTAAAATAGTCCAAAGGAGTGAAGCATTCCAGGCCTGGTTTGGAGCTGGTTTTGCTAATAGTTTGAAGGAGGAAAAAAAAGGATTGTTCATTGTCAGTTAACTGTTCCTGCAGGAATATCCCATCTGTACGCTGCATTAACCTTATAAAGGGCTTTACTGCACTGATGGCAATATCTGATCTAATGACTGTACTATAGACTAACGAAGATGAATGAGCCATTTTGCCAACAAGGCAGATAAATTTAAAGGGATAGTTCAATATTAACATTCTATTATTTACTCACCTAATATTATTCACAACCTGTATGACTTACTCTTCTGACAAACACAAAAGATGATATTTTGAAGAACATTGTAATCTGATAAACAATATTTTCATTGCATAAAAGAAAAAACTCTAAGAAGAAAGAAAATCAGAGGTTTGAAACAACATAAGGGTGAATAAATAATAATGATTTAAATTTTTAACTCGATCTATTTAACAGAATAAAGGACCCATCTAGTGATTAAAAACATGCCTGGTAACTGAGAGGTTATAGGTTTGACTTAACCGCTTTGACTTGACCGCTTACTTAACCTTGTTTTGCAAGGGAGACGGTCCTTGCAATACACCCATACATGATTTAAGTAACTTTTGGTTAATAGAGCCTGCTAACTGACAAATTTTAATAGGTTATGAAAGTGAAAGTGAAGTGTGGCCAAGTATGGTGACCCACACTCGGAATTTGTGCTCTGCATTTAACCCATCCAAGTGCACACACACACACCCGGAGCAGTGGGCAGCCAATGCTGCGGCGCCCAGGGAGCAGTTGGGGGTTCGGTGCCTTGCTCAAGGGTCTCACCTCAGTCGTGGCATTGAGGGTGGAGAGAGCACTAGATATTCACTCCCCCCACCACCAATGGCGGACCTGAGACTCGAACCTGCGACCTTCAGGTTACAAGGCCGACTCTCTATCCATTAGGCCACGACTGCCACGCAAATTATGCAAACAAAATAGATGAAACAAAACAGAAATGACACAATACATAGGATTTTGTAACAATTACTAATGGGCAGAACTGGCTTTACTTCCTGGAGACAAATAAACACCATCACATGAACTGTGCTCATGCTGGCACAGTGTTTTTCCTCAGGGATAAATACGTTGCAGCATAAACCCTGGTGCTAAAAATAGCTGTGTAATAAATTTACAAACGCAGTTGGAGCTTTCTGCATGGTTCCAGAGATGAGATGCAGCAGCAGAGGCACATTTAAAAGCCTTTACTTGAAAAAACCTCAACAACAAATCCATCAGGGGTTGGGGAACACCTACGGTACGTAGCCAAACACAGGAAACATTAACTTCGCTTCTGTTCAGGTGAGAAAACATTGAGACAATTGTGTTTACAGTGCAAAGAATTGTTACATCTCAACCCAAGAAACCTGGAACAATACAAGCTTATGAAACGGTTATATAAGGCAGCATAGGAAGTATAAACAACATTTTTACCATCCAAAACTCACCTACACAATGTTGGAGCTGGCCTGACAATTTCTGAGCAAACATCATAAGCCAAAACACTTAAGAAGCTGCACAGTTTATCATGTTTTCATTGATGTCTGTAGCGAAAATGATAAGGGATGAGTAATGTTACCTAAGCAAAGCAAGGATTTCTGAAGACGGATGAGGAGTGGCCAGCTAGATGGAAAACTGGTTGGAACAGAAACGCCCCCCCAATCAGAGAATGGTCTCATTTCATTAACCCCAGCCAATCCCTTCTTCAAAAAGATAAACCTTCTCATTTCTCCTTTGGGGACTAGAGGTCCAACATAAATAAATCACCAGTCCAGCCCCACCTGAGGCCCATCTGTGTGCGCAGGGTCCGTAGAGTAATGGGAATTAGCCATTTGGTGCTGTTCAGAGATCAGTATTGTGGGTTCAGAGCATGGCAAAGCATTGGGAAGAGAGAGGTTAATTCTGGACCAGGAGCTAAGAGTAAAGAAGACCAAAGAAAAGGCCCTCAAGAATACCTGATCCCATTTTTACACTCATCTGCACCTCTCCACCTGAGTTCAGATACCAAATTAAGGATACATTTAGTTCAATCACTCAGATTCAAACAAAGGAACGTTAACAATCTTAGAGGTTGAGGGCCCAGAGGCACTTATGATGAATGATGGGCTGGTGCTTTTCGGTAATCTAATATATTTTGTTCCAAGCACAAAGAGTGTCAAAAGGTGAACCCAGAGAGGGAATGGAAAATGGCTTGAATCAAAAGAGTATGTTAGAGAAGTTCTCTAGGCTTCACTGTGGAGTATCTGCGTAGGAGTTTTACTTCAAATGACATTCATTTAAAATATGTAAACGACTGCAGATACCTAAATAACAAAGCTAAAAACACAAAAATGTAAGGCCTAGCTCACTCAAAAATGTAAATTTCATTGTTCCAAATCCATGAAACATTCTTTCATCTTCAAAACACCAATCAAAATAGTTTTAATGAAACCTTAGAGACTTCTGTCACTTCATTAAAAGTCTATTCACCCAAAACTTTGATGCTTCAAGAACTTCGTAACAAGAAATCCATTTGAATCGAGTGGTTTAATTCAAGTCTTCTGAAGAGACACAATCAGTTTGATAATGAACAGATTAATATAGGCTTTTATTCATATATAAATGTTGGTCATACAGTACATCAAATATGGTCCATGGAAGCTCAAACATGTTTGCTTGACACAATCTAGATCAAGTCTCTTCAGAGGAATTGGATTTAACTGCTCGAAATAGATATATTTTACAATCATTCATATGGATTTCTTTTACATTTTCTTTATGAACAGGATGCATTAAAAAATATCTTTATTTGTGTTTCAAAGATGAACAAACAAAAACAAACAAAAAAAAGAGGGTTAGAACTAACTTTCATTTCTGTGTGAATTTAATAAAGTGATAAGACAGACTGCGTATGTGTCACAGTCTCTGTGCTGGGCACACACAATAGTCACACGACGAAGAAGGTTGAAGAGAATAATCCATTTAATAGAATTCAAAGATGAAGAAGTCCAACACACACACAGGGTAACATAAGCAATAACCAACAAACTAGAACTCAATGGACAGGAACTAATATAGGGCAGATAACGAGGGGCAGACAGGTGAACACAATGAAGGTGATTAACTAATAATTAGACAATGAACTAATGAGAACAGGAACAGAACCAAATATGGGCAAACAGGAAGGGAACACAGGCAGACGACAAAACATGAGTCCAACGGGTTGTGACAGTATGCCTGCTATATAGTATGCAAAATGCAGTTTGTCAAATGAGTATTGGGTCCGAATACAAATTACTTATGAAACAGAATTCACAGCTGAGCAATTAACAAACAGTAACTAAGTAGGACACAGCAGCCAATCATAAAATCACCTATATGTATTCAGGACAAAACTAGTACATTCAGAGTAAAACCACCAGACTTTTTTATAAAATATATATATTTTTTTAAATAATTTTTCATTATTTTTAATAAAGTGTATTTTGCAGGAATGGCTTTGAAAATTTGCTTTATCGTTTTGCTGAGAAAAACTATATTGTCATAGTCAATATTGCCTTAAATTTGGATTTCAAAGCAGTTTTCAGCATGAAACGCATATGAGATAAGTTTGTTTTCTAGGAGTAAGAACGGGGAAATAAAGCCATTGTTTACCCCCCATTTTTTTCCTCGTCTTTGTTCTTTGAAGTGACTCTGGATGTGAGGAGCCTTTCAGAATGAACCAGCAGCCAGAAGAATATCCTCAGTTGCACTCAGGTTCCAAGTCCTTAAATAACGGAGTGTGTTACGGGTACAGTGAAACAAATCAAAGGCATGCCATGCTGTGACGCCTCTCAAAGAGGATGCATCCTCATTTTATTTATTTACATACAGAGTATGCACATTTCACACAGAATTATACATCATCTTCACCAACTGATTATACTGAGAGAATTCGGAGGCAAGTAAAAAAAAGATCAACCTGATCTCATGATGAAAACTTACCTGTGGGATCTTTTTCGCAAGATGCGAAATACGTGCCAATAAGTACATATCACTGCAGTTTCCAACAGAAATTAACACGAGGTGGTAGACGTGAAATACGTACCGACATGTACGTTTCAAGAAATATTCGATGTGAAATGTCCACTGAGTGGTGCTAAAAGAGTGTTTGTTTGTTTTTTCCCCGGAATAGATGAACGTATTGTACATATTGGTACGTATCACCACAGTTCTGACTTGAAATGTCCGTTAAGTGGCGATATAACTCTAATGCTCCGTGACGGTTTAAAATAACATACCATCTGCACTACACCTAAACCTACCCAATAGTATGAACAAAAGCAAATGTGATGTAAAAACGCAAATCGCAAGCATGCCATTTTAGCTTGTTTTTCGATCTCTCATCTTTCAGCTCTTTCATCGTGAGTCATGTTTTTGACAGGATTCGTACTCAAGGATTCAGCATCTTAAGTCTAATTCCTTGCCGGCTGAGCTACTGAGCAAGCGTGTTACATCCGGAAAGCAAAACATATGAAGCTGTAATCATAACTGTGTAGGAAAACGATTACAAGTGCTCGATGTTTTACCACCTCGTGTTAATTTCTGTTGGAAACTGCAGTGATATGTACTTATTGGCACGTATTTCGCATCTGGCGAAAAAGTTCCCACAGGTACGTTTTTGTCATGAGATCAGGTAGCAAAAGGTACATCAGGCTACATGTGCACTGGACCAGCAAAACAAACAAACAAACAAACGAACAAACAAAACACTTATATGGCATGCCATATTCATTATGTAGTGTTGTAGTGTACCTAAACAAGAACTATTTTAAACATTATAATTGATTATAATGGTACATTGCAAAAATTCTATTCAGAACAAGTATGTTTGTCTAATTTTCCAGTTAAAATCTCTTACAATCATTGAAACAACTGAGAAGCAACAGTGCATAAAATAGTAGGTTTTCAAATAATGTTTCTTTGACATGTATTTTGTCATACTGCACTGTCAGTTTTAGGAATAAACTAAAGGTTAAACAGCTTTAGAAAAACAAAAGTAGAAAAGAAATGAAAAAAATCTGCATGTTCAGTAAGACAAAATATACTTATATTCAGATACAATCTATAAAAAAAGTCTTGATATCTTAAGTAGATGCCTATCTTTTACCTTGTTTTAAGGGTTTTTACTGTAGATATTTTTACAATGAAAGAACTCAAAAACTATAATGTAGTGTAGTTTTGATGCTACTTTCATTATCAGTGTATATAGTGTATATTGGGTGTTATACTGTCTACTGTACATTGAAAGCAAACATCATAACATGTAGAGAATCCAAAATAATTTCAAATTACTAATGGTGGAGTCCCAGGTCATGTTTCACTATATACATACGCTACCAATCCAAAGTTTGAGAGAGTCAATCAGCAGATTGTAAAACTATGACAGACGTCACTGTCTTTTCCTCAGTGATTGACTGCTGTCTGTCATTTTTGCGTCTCATTTGCATCGAATTGAGCATTTCAAACTTTATGTCGCTGTTTTACCCACAATCCCTTGTGTGATCCTGCCACTCATCTCCCATAGAAAATTAATTGAAAATGGCCACTCACTCAACATCAGCGTACATGTACGGTCAAAGAAAAAAAAAAAAATTTCTGAAACACACATAAATACTCAATCTCACCTACATACCTTAAAATATGGTATAATCCAACTAATTTATATGCATTATTATATATGGATTCATTCAACTGCATTATGAGTAATCTGTGATCAAAGAAACAAAAGGAAAACATCCATGACTCAACAGCATATTTTCATAGGATAATGATGAGGGAACAGATAATGTGGTGCAGCTGGTCAAATGATGTGCAGTAATGAAGGAGAGAAAGTGAAAAGCAGACAGATGGGTTGGGCGGGTACCTTTGATATCAGCCGGGCTGTCAGTCGGTATGCGTGTGGACGTGAGGGTTAAGGCTGTTAGAGAGTGCTGAGTGGAACTGGAGCTCTCCTCCCAAGAACCTCTGCTCGATACAGCAGCTGCAAGAGAGACAAGACAACACACACGAATCAAACACATGCGATGAGGCCAATCCACGCTGCATCATTAGCAGGTTTATTTACATATTACAACTCTAATATGAGTCGGTGCAACCACACACTCCCCCCCTCAGGGTTCAAGCTGAGAATATGAAGAGCTGGGATGTGCGGCTCTGGATTGTTTACTTCAGAGTTATAAATAGCTTCTCTTCTCCTCATTACAGAGTAATGCCACGGCATTGTATTTACTCATAAGCGTTCCACAAATTAGGACGTGCATAATGCCAAACCTCGATTCAGGAAGGAATTTGGTCGGAGATGTGGCCTGGTGGGACAAGTGCAGGGATGCTCATACAGGTTACTCCTTCCACGCTTCCCTATCATTTTGTCTCAGTTACTACTTATAAACTGGTAAGAAAGCCAAAAATAAACAAAGGTGCACTGAGCTTGGTTTTTCTTCAGCTATGAATCTTCAGGTTAGCAGTATGTTCAGGGAAAGCAAGGGCATCAAAAACAGTATTTCTGAGTCAAAACCATCTGAACATCAACATCAGTAACTCAAAAGGCAGACTGACCCAGGCGAACCCATTTAAAAACTTGAAAATTTGGGGTAATATTTTCATTTCGTTATCGTATTTTCTTTATTTCTCTATGATCTTTGAGCAGCACTGCAGAGACTCGGGGGGTAATTTCTGAAACTCTTTCAACAAAACAATTCTTCAACACACTTATTCTTATTCTGCGAAGGATTACAATATCTTGCCCACAAGGGACTCTTCTCTGCTTCAACTTCAAGGACAGACGTGCTCAAAGCACCTTGGATTTGTAGGACTGACATCAAAGGTGAGCTAAGTCGGAATACATTTGTTATCAGGTCCCTCTTTCTCTCTGTCTGAACTGAGCTTACTGCGTTCTGTGCAATTGTGTGTTGTGTTAAATTCATGTCAGCGTGCAGCTAAAATGTCTGCAGTTACTTCATGTTGAAGAACATAAACAAAGAAGATGTAAGTGTCTCTCATGCTCTAAAACAGATGTGTTTTTGCAGTACATATGACTCCTGAAGCATATATGTTTTAGTCCTAAAAACAATAAGAAAAAGTACCATGGCATTATTTTGCCTTTTTGGAAATGAACATGTTAGTGCCATATTTTTTCAAGTACCCCAGAGAACCATGTGCTGTGTACGTGTTGCATGAATATTTATTCAGGACAATGGTATAAATTACAGCACCATGTGATACCACTCACTCTCCCATAAAAAATGAAACTAGTTGCCAAACCATAAGCAATGCGCCTAAAGGGCAAAACAAAATTAATCAAAGGAAGAAAATTTTTTATTTGTTTCAACTAATAGCAGCTGTGGAATATAGTCCTCTCATTAGAACAACCAAGTAGATGACGTGTCACAATTTATTTTCTGGGCTGGATGACTTGAGGCAAGAAACACATCGCCAAAGTAAAGAAGAAACCAAAGAAAATTTAATTAATGGAATAGTTTTACCAAAAATGAAAATTCTGTCATTATTCTCATGAAGTTCCAAACCAGCATGCTGTTATTTTATTTAATTTTTTCCCTGTGGAACAGAGTAGTAGAAATTTTTGAGGAAACTTTATGCAGTTCATTGTTAACCACATCTGTAAAGTTTCCACAAAAAAAAAAAAAAAAACAGAGTCAGACTGCTGATTTTGTGACACTAATGAGCTAGTAGTTTTTAGTGAATAAAAAAAAGCTAATTAATGACTTAAGGAATTGCAACTCCGTATTCTGCTTAATCAATTACTGTAATCAAGAAATGTTCAAGAAATTATTAATAATCAAGAAATGTTACTGTGCTCTTAAAGCTTGTATGATCAACCGACCTATTGTTCATATGATAACATGTAGTTTAAAATACACATCAATTGTATTTTATAAAATGAATTGAATGAAATATTTGGTCACACTTTATTTTAAAGTCCAATTCATCCTATTAACAAACCATTAACTATGACTTTTGCCTCAAACTCCGAATTTGCTGCTTATTAATAAGGTAGTTGTTAAGTTTAAGTATTGAGCAGGATTAGGGATTTAGAATATGGTCATGCAGAATATGCGCTTTATAATTACTAATAAACAGCCAATATGTTAATAAAAGGCAAGCTAATAAGCTACTAGTTAGTAGTGAGAATTGATCCCTATACTACATGTGTTACCAAATATTTTTCAACCTTCTTATTTGTTTAATATTTTTATTTAATGTATAGGTAAAGACAACTGACTGTATATAAACCACCTCTAAAAAACTGTCATTAAAATCTTTCGAAAGAATCTGATCTCAACATTTGACATAAAAACTGCATTTTTTCTACATTTACTCCTTAAAAGTACTAATAATTAAATGAAACTGCTAATGGCTCTAGCAGTTAAACAAAACTGCATGCGTCTTGCAGAAGAACATTGTAGCCAGAGCTGCTTCGCTCTGTTTATGTATATGACGAGTCACACAGGTACTGGGCTTCTCCGCAGTGGTCTAAAACAGTCCAAATATAAACACCTGTTGTAGGTGTACCCTGGCGATTCAGGACAAGACAATAACATGTTTCAGAAGATGGATTCATTGTGTACTGGCATATATCAATTTTGTAAATTTTGAAGAAAAAATTTACATAGTGTATCTTTAAAAATAGGTTTGGTTTGGAATGACATGAGAGTGAGCAATGCCAGATTCTTCACTTTAAATTCTTCATGTGGGCAAGTAAATCTCTAAGACTATCAACTTCAACATATTGAGGCCACATCAGAAGAACAGATCTAATCGTTTAGTAGAATTCTTGCTAGGAAAGATCTAATTGATTGCAGAGTCTTCAAAGAGACTGGCCCAGGAATGGATTTTTCTTGTCGAGGCATAACCTGTGTGAACAGCAGACAATGTAGCTTCCCTCTCTGAGGAGTGAGGGGAGGGAAGAGCGCTTAGACAGTAATGCAGGCAGCATGCCCACAGGAGCATCTTAATTAGAGGAGGGAGAGAAAGAGAGAGACTATATGCTGTGGGGAGTCTGAATCACTACTGCAAAGGAACAACTTCTAGTCTGAGGTGGCAAGGTCAGGTCGACCTGAAACATCTGTACAAAGTGTAGAATGTGTCTTAACAAGCTTGGCTGAAGAAGTTGTGTGGGTGAAGGAACAGGTTTAAGATGCCCATGTCAATTAAAGTGGGCTGCCTTGTTAAATGCAGACAAGCTTCACATAGGAGATGTAGGTTTAAATATATCGCCTGTTTTATGTGTTGGTATCATTCCTGTCCTCTTGCTAAAAAAACAAAAAAAAAACAAAAAAGCAAAGCTTTAAATGGGTAAAAACCTCAAAATATAAATTTTTAATGCACTTTTACTCACAGCTTCAAGTCATCAGATCTAATTGTCATCTACTGCCAAAGTCAATTGCTCTCTAACGATGATAACAAACCCTCGCTAGCAGTTGGTAACCTTCACACACCCTTCAAAAGCTGTCTTTTATGTTGCTTTCTTTTTGCAGTTCAACGCTTGGCAAGACACTTCAAATATCCAATTGTCAACTTCCAGCAGCCGCGTATCTCTCGCACTCCATCATACTAAATGAAGGAAACTTATTAGGCTACTTGACATTGAACACAGTGGTTTTTAACCAATTATTCTGTCAAGGTCTTCACTGTCTACAAGATTATTCAAGGTAAATTACATTTATTAAAAAATTATTCATTGTTAGCCCTATTACTTTGCCTTTTATGCAGTTTCCCAGGGTTAAGAACTACAAAAAGGTATAATTCTTAAAAGGAAAGTCATTTTCAAGATACAGAATAAAAATATTACTGCCGTCATCTTTGTGGCTCATTAATTAAAGCTAGTTTTGTATCAGCAACAATAGTTACCTTCAATTAGCCTTTGCACTAACCAGTTCTTCAACTGTTCAAGGCATAGTCTGGGTTTTGAGTTTATGCTAATAATTAAAAGTCTGACTTTGCAAGAATGCGGTGACGATTAAGATGTTTTGTGCATCATTTGTTGTCTACTGGTCCAGCAGCTTGTGTTGCTTCATCATTGTCTTCCTCGGTGTTGAAGCATTTCTCTAAAGCATGACACTGTTCAATAAAAATGGCAAACATTTTCAGCAAAAAAAAAAAAAATATCTGGTGGGATGTTGCGACCTCATATACTACTTCATACCATCAGGGTCTGAAATCACATGTAATGAAATTGGCATAAAAACAAGCTCTCTGCTTATTCCTCATCAGAGTAATCCACTCATCTTGCTGCTTTAATTGGAGGCAAAGCCAAAGACACATAGTATTGAAATGCCCTTTCATTCTCTGCTGCCCACAGCAGGGCCAGGATGCTAATTGAGAAAAGCTACTGAAAATGACTACCTATCATTATTAGGCCTCTCAAGGTAGTGATAATCTTCCAAAGTGGTTCAATTTGCAAGCGGCAAGTACTCAAGACCAGCCTGCCCCCATTTTTCAGTGGAAAAAAAAAAACACTTCAGAACTTTACATCACTAATCCTTCAAGACTCAGCATCTTTCCATGGAGCAAAGAAAAACATTAGTTGGAAAAACAAGGTTTTAATGGGCAAATCAGCAGCCACTGATTTACAGTACAGGAAAAACAAATGTCTCAGAACATGACTCTTTCACCATCTGGAGCCACAAGCGTTTCTTCAACAATAAAGCCCTTCCAATGACCTGTTTATTAAAAGGTCATTTGGCCATGCCTTGCATGATCTTCTGACTTTTGATTTTTAATACCATAAATGACAACATATCAGCAGAAACATCAGCAGACAAGAAATATCATCTGTCATCTGAGTCCTAAGACCCAACTGAGTCACAGTTGCATCCAAATGATAAAATTGGCACAACCTGATATTGCCGAGTGCGACGTGTTCCTGGGTCAACATCTTTGTTGACCCTGGAACAACATTGTGATTAACCAATCAGATTTCAAGAACCAGTTTATAATTTTTGTGAAGTTTAGGATTACAATCAGTGTTTGGTGCCTGTACGTCAGTGTACTTCATCTATCAGTTCCTCTGATTTTAGGGATTACTCATGGGTAAGGTTAGGTTTAGGTGTAGGAATATGGTTAAGATTATATTTTTGGATTAAAATGTTGTTCCAGGGTCAACAAAATATGTTGACCCAGGAACACGTCTAACTCGGCAATATCAGGACGTGCATAAAATTGCACGGGCTCACAAATATCGCCCAAAGGCATCCCTTACAATGCTAAAAATGTCACCATCCCCCTTGTGGAGTGAACATGCACATCCATGGGCAAAGTCAACCTTTTACTGACAGACAGAAGGATAGATAAATAAATAGAACTATAGGTAGATAGTATGATGGATGCAATGATAGAACGATAGACAGAATGACAGAACAACGAGAGAGAGAGAGAGCCTTTAACCAGCAAAATCTAATTGTGCATTCAAGTCTATAGTCATACATGGTCTGGGTAAGTAAGATCTACTTCCCTGATGGAACTTTTCAGAGTTTTCATGGGCCGCCGGGCTGAATAAAAGATAAGAGGATTAGAAAATGACCAGCGCCCTAAACCATGTACTGATCAATTATGTAAAACCTTTAGAAGAAAGGGATTGATGCTCCTCTCTCATCAAAAACCTACAACTGAACAATTCAGAACCTGATTAAAGTGAAAATAAAGGAAAATAGTGAGAGAGAGAAAGAGAGGAGGGAAAATATGTGTTAAGAAGAAACAAACAGGGAAAGAGGTTTGAAAAGCAGCCTGAGGGGTCTTTGTCATGGTGCTAATGGAAATTAACCATTGGAGGTTATTACTCGCCTACTTAAACATTACAGGTGCACTTATATTTACACATTAAAAATCAGGGAGGTCTAATGGCAACCGCAGTTTAATTCAGCTACAGAAAATTAGTTGTAGTGCACACTTCTATTTGATGTACACTTTAGATCAGCTCCCATAAAACACTCTTCATATACGATAATGAAATTGTGAAATGCAAATAAAAAGTTCGGTCACACTTTATTTTAAGGTCCAATTCTCGCTATTAGCAAACCACTAACTACGACTTTTGCCTCAATAAACTCATAATATTCTGCTTATTAATAGTTAGTAAGGTAGTTGTTAAATTTAGGTATTGGGTAGGATTAGGGATGTAGAATATGGTCATGCAGAATATGTGCTTTATAATTACTAATAAACAGCCAATATGTTAATAATAGGCATGCTAATAAGCAACTAGTTAATAGTAAGAATTGGTCCCTTTACTAAAGTGTTACCCAAAGCTCACTATGAATTCATTCAATTAGACGTATTTAATGATTAAACTTAAATATAAAAAACATAAGAACCAAATAAATGTAATTGATAAAAATGAAAATTGGGAAAAAATAAAACAATTCCAGGAAAAATAAAAGGAATTTCATAGGACCCCGTATGATAAAACAAGGCTTAAAAAGAACACGATGAAACGTACAAGCATACAATAAATAAAAAATGAATACACAAATGAGTACAAAGCTATGAAATGTATGTTCATTACGATGAAGTACTGTAGAAAGCATACTAGCCCATGTATTTAATGAGTCCTACTCACTTGATTTTGATACTCGCTATTGGTCCTGACTCACTTGGCACTGTGATTTTGTCAGGTTTTAGAAATCTGCTCGAGGTCATTATATTACATCTAAACTATGGCTGGGCGATATATCTCATGCGATATGCATGCGCATCTCGTCAGTAAAGCCGGTTCCTTGATTAGCAGTAAATCTTCATCACCTGTTTTCAAATGGAGCGGCGTTTAACACACGGAACCGTAGATCACTGAGAAGCTACGCAATATCGCTTTCATTATTGCAGATGAATTGCCCTTTGATAATGAACGCGATATTGCGTTTTATGGGCATATCGCATGAGATATATCGCCCAGCCCTAATCTAAACTAAAGACAGAACTGTTTCCAAAATAATTGAGTACCTGTTTTTCTGGTTTAAAAATGGATATTTACAGACGGTCTGACAGTTTTGAGCCGTTTAGTTTATTGGCTTCTAGACGACATAGGAATAAACATGCTGCGGCCACTTTTTCTCCTTTCTTCACATAACTCCCCACCTTTATTAAAAATCCTCTTCATACGAGGCTCAGATGCAATTCAAGGGATACTTTCACATTCAATTATTTGGGCTCTGCCTTCCAATTCTGAGACACATTCAAGAACAGAGTGCAATAACGAAATTCCTCTTTCCAAAAAAAAAAAAAAAAAAAAGTTCAACAGAAAAGGTGTCTTTAATAAAACCCATTTTACCTTATCTGCAGATAGCTGCGACACAATTACTTCATGCTGCACCATATCATAGGGTCTATCTTTTGAGAAATGGGTGTAAAATGTAGGAAGCAGCTGGCAAACATTGTGACTTGACTGAAATACTTAGAAAACCTATAGAAGCAATATAGCCTATACTGATCTGAACTAAGCTGCTATAACAAAACTACAGATCATTACATATGCTTTATCAGAGACCATTATATCAAAATATACTAGTGCGGGTCCACTACACCTTCAAAGCCATGAAATAGGCAGATAAAGCATTAATCCCTGGTGCCTGGCCCTGGATTTCAACCAGGAGTCTCAAACTGTATTTCCCCACCAACTCTGTGCGACTGTGATGAGGGACAACAGCCTTTGAAGCCAAAAGCTCAGAAAAAAAAGAAAGTTGAAAGAGAATGAAGGTAAGAAACATTAATATTGCATCATAAGGGATTTTGTCTCAGATGGTGGAAAATTGTTGGGATCTTTATGGGGAAAAAGACAGTGATAATACACTTCATTATGTGTCTGGCTCATCAGATACTCAAGGAATTTCATCAGCCAATGACAGAGTGGGCGTATATATATATATATATATATATATATATATATAGTGTGTGTGTGTGTGTGTGTGTGTGTGTGTATATATATATATATATATATATATAGAGAGAGAGAGAGAGAGAGAGAGAGAGAGAGTATGTCACAAAAATGAGTACACCCCTCACATTTCGGCAACTATTTTAGTATATCTTCTCAAGGGACAATATAGAAATGAAACTAGGATATATTTAGAGTAGTCAATGTGCAACTTGTATAGCAGTAAAGATTTATTGTCCTCTGAAAATAACTCCGCATACAGCCATTATTGTCAAAAAAGCTGGCAACAAAAGTGAGTACACCCTAAGTAATAACAGCTATACGTCATTTAACCTTGCAAAGCCACATGTCCTATTCATCATGTTAATGTTTTTGTCTGCTTGACAGGACCACACACATTTGTGTATCTTATATTAGAGCAGTTAAAATTGGGTGCTTTGAGTACGGTTCTCTCATACTGACCACTGGATGTTCAACATGGCACCTCATGGCAAAGAACTCTCTGAGGATTTGAGAATTAGAATTGTTGCTCTCCACAAAGATGGCCTAGGCTATAAGAAGTTCAGTAACACCCTGAAACTGAGTTACAGTACAGTGGCCAGGGTCATACAGAGGTTTTCCAAGACTGGTTCCACTCGGAACAGGCCTCGCAAGGGTCAATCAAAGAAGTTAGGTCCTCGTGCTGTGCATCAGGTGCAGAAGCTGACTTCAAACAACAGACGCATGAGTGCAGCCAGCATTGCTTTAGAGGTTGCAGAAGTGGAAGGTCAGCTTGTCAGTGCTCAGACCATACGCCGCACACTGCAACAAGTTGGTTTGCATGGCCGTTGTCCCAGAAGGAAGCCTCTTCTGAAGCTGGCTCACAAAAAAAGCCTGCAAACAGTTTGCTGAAGACAGCCTGTCCAAGAGCATGAATTACTGGAACCATGTCCTGTGGTCTGATGAGACTAAGATGAACTTGTTTGGCTCAGATGGTGTCCAACATGTGTGATGACGCCCTGCTGAGGAGTACCAAGAAAATTGTGTCTTGCCTTCAGTCAAGCATGGTGGTGGTAGCATCATGGTCTGGGGCTGCATGAGTGCTGCTGGTACTGGGGAGCTGCGGTTCATTGAGGGAAACATGGATTCCAACATGTACTGTGACATTCTGAAGCAGAACATGATGCCCTCCCTTCAGAAACTGGGCCAAACGGCAGGTTTCCAACATGATAATGACCCCAAACACACCGCCAAGATGACAACTGCCTTGTTGATGAAGCTGAAGGTGAAGGTGATGGAGTGGCCAAGTATGTCTCCAGACCTGAACCCTATTGAGCACCTGTGGGACATCCTCAAGTGGAAGGTGGAGAAGCACCATGTGTCTAACATCCAACAGCTCCATGATGTCATTATGGAGGAGTGGAAGAGGATGCCAGCAACAACCTGTGCAGCTCTGGTGAATTCCATGCCCAGGAGGATTAAGGCAGTACTAGATAACAATGGTGCCCCTACAAAATGTTGACACTTTGGACCCAGTTTTGACATGTTCACTTAGGGTGTACTCATTTTTGTTGCCAGTTATTTGGACAATAATGGCTATATGTTGAGTTATTTTAGAGGACAATAAATTTGTACTTCTGTACAAGTTGCACATTGACTACTATAAAATAAATTTAAGTTCCATTTGTGTAGTATTGTCCCTTGAGAAGATATACTAAAATTGTTGCTGAAATGTGAGGGGTGTACTCACTTTTGTGAGATACTGTATTCATAATTTTACTATGTAAAAATGTCTTTCCTGTCAATGTAAATAAGTATTAATTTATTTTTTTAAATCATGAACTGAAAACACAACTTTGCCATTATAGGAATAAATTACAGTTTAAATATATAAAAACAGAATCATTTAAACTGTAATAATATTTCATAGTTTTAATGTTTTTACTGTATTTAATATCAAATAAACGCAGCCTTAATGAGCATACAAAACATCTTTCAAAAACATTTGAAAATTTTCATTATTTCAAACTTTTGACTGGCATCAGCTAATATGAACTAACATTTAGATTAAAAAATCAAAGCATAAATTAATTTCTATTAATGTTAATACAAACATTCATTTTTCACACAAACACACACACACAAGTTGAAAATATCCAAAGTTAAATTAATTCCTTTGTGATAATAGCAGCGGAACTGAACCAACAGCCATTAATATTTTAGCCTTGATGCACCAGTAGTTCTCTATCTCTCTCATTAATCTATTCATCCAGCTATGCTTCTCATATCGAAATATAAATTAAGTGCCTCAATCAATCATGAATACCATTAGAGTTTAAGCAATATACATTTCCATTACATATGATCATACCTAGGGCTCATTCCTCACTATTGGCATGAGAGATTCAGACCACAGTTATTTCAATTGCTAATTTAAATTACAGGACATTCTTTCCTTCAGTGCTCCCCATGAAGTTATGTGCATCATTAGAGACTCCATTAGACCGTATCAGAACATCCCATCTGAACTTTTATCTCCACTGGCCTCAGCGATATGTTTGGTGTCTACAGGCTGATACACTGACCCAGCCGCTCTGGGGGCATGGAGAGTATCACTCGCACTCCAGTGGAGGACGCGGTTATCTGGGTCAGGGCATGCCACATTCAAAGCACACTTGTTTTGCTGTTTGAGGGGGGGTTACGCTCAGATAAAACATCTGGGGGATGGGCAGCTACAGTATAAGGAAATGGAATAAACATATTATAAACATTACTCCACATGTAGTTGAGGCCTGATACAATGTCAACATCAAACTAAAGGAATACAGTTGTGGTCAGAAGTTTACATACACCTTGTAGAATCTGCAAAATGTTTATAATTATAAAAATACAAGAGCTATCATAAAAATGTCAAAAACATTTACAAAAGAATGTGCAAGATTTGGAAGATTTTTCTGAATGGCAGTTTAACAACTCAGGACTCATGAATAACTATGACAAAACACACAAACAACTGTGGATTTACAAGTTAGTACTGTATTACAAATCAAGCGTAAACTTTTGACAGGGTCATTTCTATTAATTCAGCTATTATTTTGTCTTGTGGACTACATAAAGTATGTACACAGTGAAATCTTTTCCAAGGCAGTACTAAATAAAAATATATCATGCGTTTTTATGATCCCTATTATTTTAGTAAAATTATTAACATATCGCAGATTCTGCAAAGTAAATTTGGTTTATTTAGTACATTTCAGAGCAAGACAGTTATTTATTATTAGCAATGGAGAAGTGACAACCACTAGAAAATTTTATTTCTTAACCAGTTTCCTATTACTTTTATTTACAAAGTAGTAGCCATAAGATCACTCAGTTGGTGCCTTAATCTAACGAAGCTGTCAAAGATGAAAGTGAGGTGGACAGAATTACAGAAGTATGTTTCCAAACCAAAAAAAAATGGAATTTAAATACATTTGAAAAGTATTTTCAAAAACAACCTTTGTGAATATTTCTAGAGCTTGTAAAATGTGTTGTAGTGGTTATTCTGGAGCACCATGATGTTTTTTACGTATTAATTAAGGATGTTTTTTTACGTATTAATTGAGGACATTTTGTCACCCATCTGAGCAGAAAAAAAAGAAACAAACACAAAGTAATGAGATAAAACTCAGTATCACTCATTATAATGTTTCAATGGGACTAATTGGTTGAGGTAATTGATAAAAATACATTGCTCAATTCTGGTCTTTTCAGTTTTGTTTGAATTGCATCTACATATTTAAGATTTAAAAAAAATGGTTGCAATATAGGAAAAAAATGAACATAAAACATCAGCTCTTAAGATTTCATACAGCACATGGTCAGCAAATTTTCCCCCTAAACTCTACTTATATTAGTCAAGGGGTTTTTTTTTTTCCTTAGGAGAAACAGTTTTTCATGGCTGTTTTCCACTATTTCTCTGACTATTGGAATTAAAAAGGCTTTTTCTGACATTATAAGACTTCTGTTATGATTGGCTTACCTCTATACATGAAAGGAATATCTGTTCAATAGCTTTTTGTTAAAGACTAAGTAGGTGCTGAAATGTTTACTGTACGTATCCATGGTTGTGATGGCAAAACCAAGACTTTTCTAAATGACCTATTTTTGCAGCTTAGCTTCCTTAACACACAGTTAACTGAATAAGTTTTATTTTTATAAAAAAGGATCTGCCTTTTCAAAAGATATTTTACATATTTTCCACAGAACAAAAGAACAATTTACATTGATCAAAAGTTCTCATCCTTTTGGTTCTTAATACAATGTACTGCTTCCACAATAAATGAATGAATGATAAATCAAGGTCATAAAAAATACAATCACACATTTCTATGCAGGTCCTAACAATCAAAAGCCTCTTTGGTCTAATGTAAACACATAGACAAAGCCAGCTGGAAGTGCACACATTTACCTGCACAGTATGTGGGAATGAGAGAAATTTGCGTTTGTTAATTACGAAAGTGTCTTGCTCTGGTTTACAGCACTGCATGTTTATGTCTGTAAGTGTGTATATACAATAACAACTGCAATTCCCCTGGAGATACTGCCATAATTAAATCCCACCGTGATGATATTTCTATTTGAGTTTGGAACAACCTGCTGGCTAAATCAAACATTACAAAAACTGTGTTAATTATCCCTTATGAAATTACATGTGATGAACAACTGTTACCTGAGATATTAAACTGGAGAGCCATTTCTGAAAACAACAAAACCCTGATTGCTATATACTGTCATTGTTTCCTGGAGTTCTTGACAGCTATAATACAAGAACTGAGCACAGACACATAACACTCTATCACAACTGATTAAACACATCACGGTAACACTGATACAGAGAGAATACTTGTGCAGTCCCCCATCTGTTTACACATCCTGAGCAAGTATGAATAAGAACATATTGATGGAAGTAAGTGATAAATGTACAGTCAGTTGGCCATCTTTGCAAATTTGTTGTTAAATTATTGCAATATTAACTCAGTGGGTTCAAGTGAATATTTTAGATCAAAGGTGTTCAGCTGACCAAAACAAAAGTTTGTAAATCTCTGCCATACACAGTAGTGATATATGTGTTAATTAAGGTTGGGAATCGAAAATCAATTCCAATTCCAGAATCGGATAATTAAGGTCAAGAATTGGATACTTGTCGTAAAATTTAAATTTCAGTTCCACCTATCAATTACTGTGTGCACATCTTTGTTTTTTTAGGTGGCGAATATGGTTTATTAAAAATGTTTTTGTCTTTGAATCATTCATTCAAGAGATTCATTCAAAAACACTGATTAATCCAGTAATGAAACAAGTAATCTTGCGAGTCATTGAATCATTCCATTCATAAAATCCATGAGATTTTGTTTAGTTGTCTAATATTTTTTCTTCAGAATTATGAGAGGACTACAACCTCCATTAAAAAAAAAAAAGTCTCAATTTATCCAGAATCATGCGGCTCTACTTTGCAAACAAACAGCTCTTAATCGAGTCCAGTTTTTATGTAGCCAGCTGATTTTTGTTCATGGTATTCAGCAGCAATGAAAAGTTTTGCAAAAAGATGCACAGAATAAATGTTTGATATCTAAATGTTTGACTTAATTTTTTTTTTAACCACATTGGAGTCGAAACTGGGAATTGATAAGAATCAGAAATGATAAGCAGAATCAGAATCGAATTGGAATAGATCAAATTCAAATGATACACAACCCTAATTTTAATATAATCCTATTGATAGTCATTGCCTCGTATTCCCATTCATTTGCATAAAGTTAAACTTTGACGTATCGCCAATGGCCGCTGCCAACTCTCCATGAAAATGACCACCACTGTTCTCATTCTCTAATCTCTGGGAAGTAATTTATTGATTTCTGTTTAGAGATGATGACAGCATTGCTTCAGAAAGACAAAGAACAAGGAAGACATGACTGAGAACTCATTCCATTCCCTAGTTTGACACAAGGAAAAGTACAAAATTTGATCGTGAAAGCAAATTTGGGCACCAGCAAGAACCGTCACACTCAAGACTAGGGATGCACCGAATGTTCGGCAAACCAAAATTGTTCGGCCGAAAATAGCAAAAAAAACTATAAGCGAATAGCGAAAAGACCGAATAAATTGTACCGAACAATGCCGTGACGCGATCAAATAGAGGCGCGCACTAATGCAGCAAACACGTCTGCAGTGTGAAAGTATTTAAAACTGTCAGAGAAAGACGCAAAAATCATTACAAGCACGAAGCACCGACAGCGAGAGACTGCTTAGCGCTGCATCTCATGTCTCCGATGAGAAGAGGAAGAGGAAGAGGTGGTTGTTGCTGGTTACTGTGATGATTGAAATCGCGAAATGGCCTCAAACGATTAGTAAATAAACTGCAGAATGTTATGTTTTCAAATACACGCACGAATTGCATGCATTCAAACAGCGCTGCACGAGCTCGCGGCGCCAGGGTTCAAAGTCCAAAGCGTGAGGAAATTCTGCGCTGAAACACTGTTTTCTCATCATTTGCTCAGTGACATTTCTATCATTTATTTAAAGCCATGTGACAATGTGATAAGTGCGACAAACATCTTCCCAAATTCGTAATGAGAATCATTTAAATATCTGCATGCTGTTGTCAAAAAGAAGCACTAAGTTTCTGCCAAAATAAAATCTAAGAAAAAGCAACAACTCCATCAACATTCATAAATGTTAGAATTGTAATTTTACTGTTGTTCTGTAAAATAAAATAAAAAAATAAGACAATAATAATGATAATAATAATTACCCTGCAACAGCTCTATACATTTATTATAACATTCACACATAGTGTTCAAATTGGGATTTGTAATATATTCTAATGTTTTAAAAGAAGTCTCTTCTGCTCAGCAAGGCTGCATTTATTTGTACAGTAAAAAATACATGCCTGATTCAAGAAGAGGGTCTCAAAAATGGCCAAAAAAATATTATTTTAGTAACTTATTAATTTTAAGTTAAATTGTGCTTTGTTAGTATAATGTCTGATAGAATGTTAAAAAATGTTCAGTGTTAAGTAAATATTTTTAAATTGTTGTTTTGTAATTGATTTTTTAATTTGAAAAGCAGAGCAAAACAGTAAAAAGCACATTTTGGCTATTTAATTTATGCAATAGTGAAAAGAAAATGGCAAAATAGGCCTACATGGGGGAAAAAATGCGAAAAACCGTGTTCGGTATTCGGCCTTCGGCCCAGTGTTTCATTTTGTTCAGCTTCGGCCAAGAATTTTCATTTCGGTGCATCCCTACTCAAGACAACAATAAAAATGGCACAGTCTTAAAAACTGCTGACTCTCTGGACGTGTTTTTAATCTTGCAACCTGTTCTTTTCATATAACCAAGAGTGTCATTTTCCTCTCTGTGCCCTACAGCTCAAGAACTTGAGAATAATCACCCGACTATTTGCCATGTTCACCATTTCACACACCACACTTTTCACAGAGAAGGTGCTGAAGGTGGCAGATCAATCAGGTGGAGCTCCTGAAAGGGGAGGACAGAGAGAAGGAGAGATCTAAAGAGAGAAAGAGGAGAGAGCTGCCAGAAAATGAATCCTGCAGAGTCAAGGTCAGAACACAAGAGGCACAGCCGAGAATGAATTGTCAAGGATGAGTGCGTGGTGAGCTACGGGCCCAAGACACCTTTCTTCCTGCAGGATGGGTGGTCCTCCACGGGGCCTAGATGGCATTACAGCCCCAGAAACAACCCAGTGAACAGGGAAATTACTCTCTGTACAGACACCATTCACAAAAAGATGGAAGGGGGAAAGTGATCTGAATGTGACCTGTCTCTGGCAAGAGAATGCGCCTGATATTTTAAAAAAAGTTATGAGCGAGGCCCATTTATTCACTACCACAATGGGGTAATATTGAAATTACTGCACCATAACACAGCACCCACAACGTACCACCTAATTTAGTTTAAATTAATCTTTTCCCAAAGTTGAGGCTACAATGCAGAGATCTTGCTCAAAGCTGGTTTTCCACACTAGCTAGCTTTTTATGCCCCCTAAATGCACATAATAAAACAATATTTCCATCTTTTTGAACATTCTGAAAATTACAATGATTGGAAATGACGCATAATAAAAAGTGAGTTTACCTTGATTTTTCTGCTTTTCTGCATAATCACATCCAAATATTTCATCTCAAGCATATCCGTCACTCACAAAGTTTGTGGAAAAAAAGTTTGGCAGAAATTATTGCTCATGGTAGAAGTTAAGCCACAACTTAATCCATTTTCATGTCATAAATATTTAAATCTATCATTTAAATATTGATTATTAAAATTATTACTATGGCACGAAAAAAAAAAAGAACTAAATAATAAACGCAATCTTCATGTAACAACAAAAAGAAACCAAAATCAAGTTCAACCCAACACCGACATGGTGCTAATAAATGTAGAAACGGTTAAAAAACTTAGAGAGAAAGATAGAATAAGTATGTGTACCACACAGATGTAAATTAAAATGTTATACAATCCAAATAGCTCAGCTATGCTGTATATGCGCTGTGTGTATATTTCATTCTAATGATTCAACATCATCTAAGGTGTGACTGATAGAGAGGATGCCTTCAAATATAACGGAAATGTCTCTGAAATGACTCACTCGCGATTGTTTAGAGCAAGATTATGCTGACTTTTTCCAAACTGATAATAAGAGCCAGATTGTGAGATGTGATGCTGATGTGTCATAATTTTGTAACAATTTTAGCTGTGATCTCTCTGATTTTGTGCTCTTTCATACTGGTCTGTTTTAAGAACGTAATGGAGTGGTTTCTTTTTATGGAGGTTGTGTCATTGAGACTCATCATGTATAAAAAGCCAACTGTGGTTTTTGGCTGCTTTATCTACAAAGCAGCCTTGTCATAGCAATTAACATTCTCAAACACTTTCATAGTTCCAAAATAAGAACAGGAGGCTCTCTCCCCTCTACACGCACACAGTCTTAGAGTCTTAGGCCGACTGCAGTATGCTAAAATAGTCTTTGTATAAGACATAAAAGATTGCTATGCAAGAAGAATAAATATCAAGATTTGTGCACATTCCTGAAATGTATTCAGCCCTAAAATATTTCTCCAGTGACCTCATTGTTGGCTTGCTTCACCTTCAGTGGGGGCAGACAAATATACAGAAAAACAGATGTCCTGATGGTGAAGCTGCCAGGTAAACTGAAATGAATAATAACTGAAGAAAATATCAGTGGAGTTTCTCTGTGAAATACTTGTTGGCACAATGCCATGGTGTTGTGAGCATTTTATAAGTTGCTAGGTGTTCTGGGAGGTTGTTTATGAGCCAAACAAACAAATAAATAAATTCACCCCAAAAATATTTGGTTTCCTAGATACTATATTTAATGAAAACCTATGAATTTTTGCCCATTTTATCATCCACAGGGAAAATCACGTCTAATAATTTTGGTATGAAACAGCTTTCAAATTTTGTCATTTTTTAACATTTTCAAACAATAAATATTGTTGTGTCGTGACAGATTGCTATAGCACCTCGGTTCAAGCGGCATGATCATCTCTTCCTCTTTAATAGTTATAGAACAAAATAAACATGAACAAACATCAGAGGGTATCTTGTTTCAACCGCAGAAAGATGTCAATACACACCATTTTTTCAAGTAGAAGTCTTTTGCAAATCTGATGTTGTGAATCTTCATTTTTGGTGTTTTACTAACATTTTAATTAAGATTATGAAACTGCAACTACATTCAAACAAGTTCAGGACTTATTGGAGAAATAAGTCCTTGCAGAAATTTGTTGAGGCACCCTGGTTAAAAAACAAAAAAAAACAAAAAAACATTGCTTTAGAATAGTGCAAAACTGTAAAAACGGAATGCCAAGGACAGCTCCTCCAACTAACAACAGGTACTAAGAAGTAATCAGCAATTTTCCTGCAGAAATATTTTCAAATTGTAATGTATTTACAGGGCAATCCTATTTCGTCTCACCCTGCCAATTAAAACATTAGCATATCAATACCAAAATGAAACATACTGGAACAAAACCCATTTGGGACTCTCTCTGAGAAGGCAACAGGAATTTCTCCAAACCTGTTAATCGGAAACAAAGCAAAGCTGCTTTACCCTGACACGCTAATAAATCCACATTTCCCTGCTTTTACACTAATGAAGCCGTGCCATTGTGCAGCAGTTTCACAAAAGGACATTATTAACATTAAAGAGTTTTAATGATTGAAGAAAATGACTATTAGAAAGGTCATTTCTGCATCCTCCTTCGGAACATTAGCTGATAAATCAGAGTCACTGTCCGGAGCTCATAAGCCACAATGGCTAATCGTGAAACTATAACAGATTGAAAGTACATACAAAAGACACTTTGAAAGTCATAAAACTGTTACAACAGCCATTAAGATGTACCGGCGTACGGACCGTGCACATTTTAATGCATAATTCTGCTGTTGTTTGGCTTGGCATAAGAACTGATGCCCCTCTGGATTTCTGAATATTTCAGCTGTGTGCATTGGGTGTGTTTTGACTGATAAAACAGCTTGAGAAACCAGCACAAAGGATAGTCATTAAATACACCAAGTCTTTTTTTCGACAAATTTTTAACAATTGTAGTACATAAACCTGAATACAAACTCCTTTGTTCATCAGGTTGCAAATTAAAGTCTCCAAGCTGTCAGTTTCAAATATTGAAAGTGGTTCATGTTGCACATGGTTGGTAAAGGACAATAGAGGCAGATAATTTCCCAGACAGGGATACGGAGGAGACCGAGCAGAGCAGTAAAATAAGGAATTGAAATTGATAAGCAATGCTAAATCAGTGTAGACATGAAAAATTGAATTTACTGTACACCACACATTTTGAAAGTGGTCTTTAACCACATCTTGCACACAACAGGATTTTCTTTTTGAGTTCAAATGGACTCATCGCCTATATGATACAGCCTAGCAATGTTTACTTTGGAATTGGTCGAATTTTACTACCAACTATGTGCTTTTCCATTGACATGTTTCTCCAGGAAGCTGGGAGGACGCTAGGCATGTAGTCTCATCAGCCAGGCGTGAAGGACAGCCCGAGCCAGTCAGCCACACACTTCACAGGAGATCCCAGAATTAGTCACGCTGCTCTAACCCTCAGCTCGCCCTGCATTCCAACGCATTCATATTCACAACAGCATGGGCACCACTGAAACCACACAGCTTAATAGTTTCATAAGCGCAGTATACAGTACATAAGTCTAAGCTATGTGCCTCTGAGACAGCTAAGAACAGTGCTTTTTAGAAAATAAATGAGTGCGCCAAAGTAAATAAGTCCACATACCGCTGAGAGTTAGCCGTGGCCCTTTACCGCAGACTAACAGGCGAAGGAGTTTCCAGTCAACAAGAACTCAGAAAAAAAAGAGCTATTCAAGAACAACAACAAAAAGTCCAATCTATGGTGGCCATCCCTTTTAAATACATACTTGGAAATACAGCAGCATACAACCGATAAAAAAAAAAAAAAAAAGGTTTTATATATATATATATATATATATATATATATATATATATACACACACACACACACACACACACACAATTCTGCACCATCATACAATTCTTGGTGAGCCTTTGAATGAAACCGCAAACCACACAGTTTACATAATTATTTGCAACACAACTTTGGAACTGCATTTCTAATTAATTCCAGAACTACTCCATCAAATCATAGTAATGACATCTATAATGACATTAAGTGTGAATCGACAGTTAAACACATTGGGATCGGACAGAAATGTCAGAATTGTGACTCCAGTGTTAATAAATTATAGAAGAAAAAAAATAAATAAATAAATCAACACATCAACAAGGACCAGATGTAAAGCCTCAAATTAGAAGTGCGGTGACAACTATTCCACTCTAGCTTTTACATCTTATAAACTAAAAACCAGGGACAACGTCAAAGACCTCAGTCAAATGTGTCTAAAATATCTCTGTATCATATTACCCTTATAAAATTGAACAATGCAACACATTATGGCAGAAAAACAAAATTACATATTTTGAAACAAATGGAGACTATTTCTTCGTCACAGTGTTAGAGCAGATCAGATAAAACATGTTAAAATAAGTCTTTAAACCCAACTCAAAGAAAACAGACCATAAAAAGACCAAGTTCTTCTTAGAATATTTTACATATTTGCATAGATAAATGTGACCCTGGACCACAAAACCAGTCATAAGTGTCAATTTTTCAAAATTGAGATTTATACATCATCTGAAAGCTGAATAAATAAGCTTTCCATTGATGTATGGTTTGTAAGGATAGGATAATATTTGGCTGAGATACAACTATTTGAATATCTAGAATCTGAGGGTGCAAAAAAAAAAATCAAAATACTGAGAAAATCACCTTTAAAGTTGTCCAAATTAAGTTCTTAGAAATGCATATTACTAATCAGAAGTTATGTTTTGATATATTTACAGTAGGAAATTTACAAAAAAACTTCATGGAACATGATCTTTACTTAATATACTAATGATTTTTGACATAAGAAAAATCAATAATTTTGACCCATACAATGTATTTCTGGCAATTGCTAAAAACATACCCCAGCGACTTAAGACTGGTTTTGTGGTCCAGGGTCACAAATAGGTATAATAAACTGTCACATGAACACACAGTTAGCCATAAATGGAGCTCTTGCATACTCAGAGATTTATCTAGTTTTCACTGAATTTTAGTCTAATATACTCCTAAACAAAAGTTACTTAATTTTTTATAACCGTTCCAAAACGACCTTTATTAATTCTCTTACATACCCTGCTCTGGCGCTGTCTTTTTGCGAGTCTCTCTCTTGCCTTTTACTTTTTTAACACTTCAGTAAAGTTATTTCTCTCCCAGTGTATTTGAGAAGTATTTAAGTTTAATGATGTATAGTGCCCCATTTTTATTGTTTTAGAGTATACTGCAATTAACTAAATTTGAGCCAAAAAGTTCAAATAAAGAGCATTTTTGTTGGGATTTCATGATGCAACTCAAGCTCCTGTTCTGATGCAAGGTTAATTAGACCCAGAAAACAAGAATGGTTTCTCAAAAATAGACAACCAAAGTACATTCTAGCACTGCATTTAATAAGGACGTTACACAACCAACAGCTAAAGCTCATAGCAGGCTTGACATTCAATTTAAGAGAGGTTGTTTCCTATCAGTCCATCTATCTATCCATCTATCTAAAACTTTTCATTTCTAGTTTCAAAAATTTACAATTTGTAAAATTTGCAATTCTGCATTAAGTTTCCCAAAGGACAAGGTCCAAACTGCCAAGCTTGTTTCTTAAATAATATATAGTACCATTCAAAAACATCCCTATTTATTTTTACACCAAAGTATGAAAATTAAGCAGTGACCAAAAAACATGAAATAATCAAAACCATCTAGCCATCCTTTGTCTACATTACAGCTTTTCGCACTCTTAGCATTCTCTCACCCAACCTCATAGGGCGCACCTCTGATGATTTTTAAACAACATTTAAGGAGCTTTGAGTTTTCTAATGGAATAAGAAACTAATTTCAACGTTTGACTGGTAGTATAAGTCAGCATTCTTAAGCCACAGGACATACCCTTTAAATGTGGAAAAAAGGCCCATATAAAATGTCCCACATCACCCACAGAGGGCCTTTATTTTCTTCATACACTGTTACACCTGAAACACACAAAACAGAAGACAAAATGATTTAGACAGATTTACTCTCTGGGTATTCACAAACCCATTCCAGCATAATTAATATCCCCATGTCTCTGGATTTAATTTGCCCTGCATTACTTGAACAGACCATCTATTTGTTTTGGACTAATGGTGTATGCGAGATACAGAATACGATAATGTCTTGATGTTGCTCCAGTGGATAATTTACTGCCTCATTATAAAGGATGTTTGAAGACCAGCACACAGCTGCAGCCACACTATCCAGGCAGGTAAAACGCATTAATATTTTCAGGAATACTTCATTCTGATTAGACTGTAGCATGCTGCAGCCAAAACTGTTGTATAATGAGTGCTAAACTATATAAATGAGCACAGTCCTTAGCAACCAATATCCCAGTTTCATGTCTCTCACTCTGAAATCCATTTTTTCCCACATAATAAAATCATTTCAAATCAATAATTCATCTCCAATTATTTATTTATTTGGTAAGAAGCCATGTAATAAGCAGGACGTTTTAGAGTCATTCATATTATCCTTTACATAGTAATGGTTTATGAGAGTCCCCATTAGAGAGAGTACCAAGACAAGTATCTCACGAATCTAATTTATTAATATGAACGTCTTGTGTTTGTTCCCAAGAAACATCCAGTTAGAAATGTGAAGGAGAGCCAGAAAGACCACATAATATGCGGTTATATTCCTGCAGACAAGAAAATAGATTTTTTTTTTTTTTTTTTGGCTACCAGGAAAAAAAACACCACCACAAATACCATTAAAAACACTGAATGATCTGATTTTTCTAAATAAAATAAAATAAATATAAAAATAAAAAACTACTTATTAAAAATTTCTGATATTTTGGGACTCAGTTGCACATGTAGAGACCAAATAGCTTCAGTGAGTTCCAATTACTGAGGACACTTTTATTGAGCATTATATTTACACCAGTTCCTGTACTTCAATCCTTACTGGCTAAAGATTGTAGACTGAGTCAGAATGAGACAAACAGTAATTAACAGACATGTTCACTCGATATAATCTATTCTGACAAATGCCTGATTACAAAAAAACACTCCAGGGACACACCATTGATTCATAAACACACATGCAATGCTTTCGATGACTTCCTGTTGATGTAGTCCATGAGAATGAAGATTACATTGCATATTGGAAGGTCAGGCAGTGTATGACATAACATGGTCAACTGCTCCAGTGTGTCAATGGGACGGACATTCTGCCGTGCCGCTGACCTCAAACAAGCTTATCAAGTCAACGGATCATTTAGACACACGTGTAAAGCGGAGGGCGGTCCGTACACATCTGTCAAGCTCAAACACTGATTAAAAGAGAAACAGCATTTTAGAGTCGCACCAAATCATTTCATTCCTGCTTTTCCATCTCTCCCAATGCCAAATGGAAGAGAAATGAGGGTCTCGTATTCCGTGGAGCAACACGGACAGCAAAATCTCTCATTTGGGGTTAAAGATAAAAAGCCACCTTAGTTTAAATGTGATGACATTTACAATGCCAGCGAGAATTATAAAGGATATGAGTCAACAGCAGAGCCCTTTGTTCACAGATGCCACACAATATATTCTCAATACCATCTCAATTGCTGCTATTTGAAACATTTAGAGTGATACTTGGATAACAGAGCTATTGAATTTTATTCAATGCAATCAATGCTTCTTTCAGAGCTCTAAAACGAGAAAAAGCCCAAGCCAGGACAGACCATTTTAGCCAAAATGCAGAGAAAAGGCAAAAAAGCAATTATTTTCTATTTCAAATCTTTTGGTTTTAGTGTTATATGTAGCTATTTGCATTATTCAAAGCTCGAATGAGAGGTTTCGTAAGCCAAGAGAGAGAAATATGAGGTTCAGTCCAGCGAGGAAGCTTAAGTTTCAAGCACTGTACACACAGAGCAGCATTCTTCTTCTAGTCTGTGGTCTCTCATGTTATTTTTGGGCAACAAGACTACAAGCCTTCATGAAAATTCAGACTTGAAGAATTCTTCTCCACTGGGACGCATTGATGCACACACACACACACACATTAACTCACACTCACACACACACACACACACACACACATATTCTTCAGCTCAAAGGTTAAGCCTGAGGAGAGCTGAGACTTCCTCCACACTTCCTTACATGGGGCTCTGCACAGAAAAGTTGAAAAGGAGGTTGAGAAAATATCGGCCGCTGAGTGGAATAGATTCGGGAAGTGGGGGAGGGCGCAACATTTGTGAGGCATCAATCAATTAAAGTCAGTTGCTTTAAGGGTCCGACCAAGTATTGTTAAAATGACAGCCCACTAACAGAGATGGAGCAGAGAGGGGTCAGAAGCCCTGGCAAACATTGTTACAGTCTGGTGGGCACCTGGGAACTCCTCAAGCATGTAGACCAGACACCAGCAGACAGACAAAAACCTCATTGGCCCACATGTGAAATGAACCCCTCCAACTGAGGTGAGTGGAGTGATTCACACAAAACCTGTCAAGAACATGGTCAAGACATTGGGACGAACACAATAACATTGTAACGTTATTTTCATGACATTTAAGCTTTCATGTTTAATGCAAATCTCTTTCAATAATGCTAAAACAATAATAATAATAATAATAATAATAATAATAATTTAAACTTTTAATTTAAATAAATCTGAAATAAAACATAAATATTAGATGAAAAACAACTAAATAAAATAAGTTGAAGTTCTAAAATTACTAAAAAGTAAAGCCAAATAGAAGTAAATGTTCAACTAAAACTAATAAAAATGATATACAGTACATAAATATATATATATATATATATAAAATGAAAACTAAAAATACAGTGGTGGCCAAAATGATTAAAGCAGTGTATTTTCACCAGCTAAAAAATGGGTTTAAGTCAGTTATTCCTATCTTTTGCTGTAGTGTGTCAGTAAGAAATCTGAGCGTTACCTTAAGTGTTCCAGTCTGTCTGGAATGACATGAAGAAACAGAACAAACTGAGACAGACCAGAAGAACTGTGGCAACGTCTCCAAGATGCTTCAAGAGACCTACCTGCAAAGTCACCTGAAACATTATGCACAAGTGCACCTAGGGCAAAAGCTGCTTTAAACGCAAAGGATGGTCACTCCAAATGTTGATTTAATTTAGTTAATAGAAGTTAATTGGTAAAGAAAATATATTTATGACATTATTTTTGGCAGCATTGTAATTATACAGCATTTTTACACAAGTGCCTAAAACTTAACTAAAGTACTGTAGCTTTGCAGGTAGGTTTCTTGAAGCATCTCGGAGACATTGCCACAGTTCTTCTGGATTTAGTCTCTCTCAATGTTCTGTTTCTTCATGTCATTCCAGACAAACTGGATGATGATGAGATCAGATCTCTGTGTGGAGCACTGGCTGTTGTCAGACTCCTCGTGCAAACAAAAATCTCACTGGATTACTACAATTAATGGCAAAATGAATGTTTGGAAATGTAAACTGATATTTCCTGCTGACACACTACAGCAAAAGATAGAAATAACTGACTTAAAACCATTTTTTAGCTGGTGAAAATGCTAGTGTTCTAATAATTTTGGCCACTACTGTATATAAAAGTTGATTCAAAATATTAATAATTACAATAAAAGTATATAAATAATGCATAAAGAAACAAAACACTGATAATATACCTATATGGCTGTATGTACTTGACTGAAAAAGAAACAAACAGTATTTTTTCCTGTTCAAAGTTTGGAGAACAGTTTCTGTGCTGAAAGGGAAAGTGTGGGACTGTTTGAGGGCAGAGTTAAAGGGTTTAAATAAAGCTCAGGGCTGATGGCAAGGGTGAGGTGGGTTAATCTTGACTGGCTGCTGTGGTGATACAGAGTGAAACCACACTGGTCACTGTGAGAGGGCAAGAACTGCGGCTTTGTGCTTTGTCACAGAACAGTGTTGAACTCTTCAAACACACACAGATGGGTTTATGGAAAGCATTTCAATGGGTCCCTCTACACACAGGACTGACTGAATAGATGCCAGTTCTGCGCAAAGGGGGGGAAGCAGATTTATCCCATCCCATGAGCCCACTGGACCAACTTCTATTATCATTTACAGAAGCGTTTCAGTCTGGCAGGGAGCTGAGATTAGTTTCACTGGTTAATTATATTACCTTTCAACATTACAAAAACAAATTAGAATGTTAATTGTTTAATACTGGCAGTGATCCACATCGAAGGCGCTCTATCCTTCTGTTTTCCTCTCCATCTTCCACTTTCTTCAACAGCTTGCATTCGTTATCCACTGACGAGACCTGGGAGAGCTGACTTTCAAACGGTAACGCTCAAATTCAGCTCATAATCAAATTTGGCATGTTCCTTCTCAGAAGTCCAGCGTTCTGGTTGAAGGAGGATGAAATAAGAATTCCAACAGAGCAAAAGTTTTTCACAAGATGCCAGATTTGTGTGTGTGTGTGTGTGTGTGTGTGTGTGTGTGTGTGTGTGTGTGTGTGTGTGTGTTGGTAGATCTCAGTTTCTCGCATCTGCAGAGACCAGCTGATGCATGACCGAAGACACAAGCGCTGAATTCAAAACTGTCAGATATGCCTAATGAGCTCCGGAATGAGGCTCAGCCACGGTCCTTTACCTCACATGAACTCGCGCCCAGTCCTCTACAACAGTGCAATTCTTCATTCCACATTCATACTAAACGAAGGAGTCTGCACAAATCAGATAGAACAAAAATATTGAATGTAGCAAATGATGATAAATTACAATACTATATGATGTCATGCAGACTTAGAACGAAAACCGCAGTTTGTTCACTTCGCAGTGAGCCAGGAGAGGTTCATAAACACCAGCCTTTTTCTACACACACAGACCAGTGCACAAATCATACATATCTCAGAAGTTGTTTTTCTTTAAGGAATTCTTATGTTATGGTTCTTTTTGCGCCCCTGTTGTCACAAAAAAAACAGAATAAATCAAAATAGTGATTTTTGTATTGCAATACACCTGACTTTTAATAAAGTGCTAAATACTGAACTTATGTACTTGCTTTATGTTTTCTCTATGCATCGAGCCGCAAACTGATTCTGAGTTTAAGAAGGTTAGCGTTGCTATGGTTACATTCTCATGCACACAACTTTCATTTCCAATTTTCATGTTCTCTATGGTAACTTAAAAAAAAGTTATTTGGTTCTAAGGTATTTGAAAATTTGGGAAAAAAGGTCAAAGACTGTGAAACTAATGTTGTTTATGAAGGAATGAACTACTCATCACATGAAGCACTGTGAAAGACATAAACAAGAAAATCTAAACTGTTTAACTAAAAGTCAATAACCATAAGTTTAAGGTTTATTGCAAATATTCAAATATATGCACAAAGAGGCTGATTAGATTACATCATTTACAATGTTTTGCTGTGATTCCCTTTCCATGGAAACAGCAACTTGGTAGATTGGTAGATCTGGCTTTATTACAAGCTTATTGTGGTAGGATTGTTGTTTATGCATTATTGTTAAAAATCAGTTTCTGTATGGAAAACTTAAGGGGAAATGATATACTACAGTTTAAAAGATTGGGGTCTGTAAGATTTTTTCATGATTTTGAAAATAGTCTCTTATGCTCACCAAGGCTGTGTTTATTTGATAAAAAAATACAGTAAAATAGTAATATTCTGAAAAAATTATTGCAATTTAAAAAGTTTTTTTTAATTATTATTTAATATATTTTAAGATGTAATTTGCTGTTATGACAAAGCTGAATTTTTGGCAGCTTTTCCTCCAGTCTTTAGTGTCACATGATCCTTCAGAGATCATTTTAATATGCTGATTTGCTGCTCAGGAAACACTTCTTATTATCATTTATGTTAAAACCACTTGTGATGTTTAATATTTGCATCTTTACTGTCACATTTCATCAGTTTAATGCATCCTTGCTAAATAAAAAGGTTCAAAATCTTATTTCCGCAACCTTACCACTGACATCAAGTAAAAATACTTAGTTTTAAAATCCTGTTGACAAATTATAGATGTAATACGCCAAATTGTACAAGGTTTTAAGACCTTAAATGGGAGATCAAACAACCCTACCCATCCGGACCCTGCTCTCATCCCCTAAAAACAATCAACAGCAGCCAAACCCACACAAACACACTCTCAGAGAGCTCACACAAAGTGGTCCAAACCTGAACTGATCCATTGATGCTATGCATCCAAACAGCTTCATTTGGACAGTGACAATGATGTCTGCTAACTCAATGTAAACAATGCACCATGTCAAATCTGCATTTGTGGAGGTTTGAGACAGCGCCTCACAAAGTAATAAGAGTCAAGCAAGGAAGGAAATGCTAATGAGTGCTCCTTTTATTCAGCAGTGACAGATACAGTCTGGTAGCTAAAGACAAAGAGAGAGAAAGACGGAAAAACAGACAGTGGAAATGCAACATGCTTTGTTAAAAGCGGTTCACGAGCAAAACAAATCTAGGAAGCCCGGCTCCTCATTGATTCTGTTTGGTTTCAGATTCTCTGCCTATAACTTCAACTCAAAACACTTGGCACACTGGAACTCTGATTAGCGGAAGATCGTCTGTATGAACATCATTCCTTAACGTCCCTCCTCCGCTTCCAGCAACATGAGAGAATGAGAGGAAGCAGCAACAGCCCAGGAAGTTGAAGAGTTTCTTTCCTCTTCCTCTCCTGCCGTTGGAGAGAGCAGCCTCATAGATCTCTCTTTGCTCAGTGCTTCAGTGATGAGTATGCCTTAATGGCACTGTCGATTGGCCCACTTTCCATTTATCCAGTTCGCTGTGCATAATTAATCTGCAGTGCAGTATAACTCTCTAAGTTAGAGGCCATTGAATATCTGGATCGGCCTGCAGAAATCTCCTCCCGCCTGCTTTCATACGACTGGCGAATGTGCATTAATTTGCGATATTGTAGCAATTAATAGCAGTTGACAAGTCAGATTTGCTGGAGCAGCAGATAACTCAATAATTATCTTATGGAGATTTTGAACGAGGCCAGTGAAAGGGAGTACATGCAGAGCAACAGGCCAGCACAGCAGTTGGAGTCATTACTGGAGGACGTTGGGCAATAATGTGACATTGTTGTTTTATTATGAGCTCGAGTACGTGTCAGAGCCCAGTGTGTGGTAAATACAGCCAATCTGACTCACAGACACTCTCTGACAGACAAGAATGACAGTCATTCAAGCAATCAATCACTCGCTTACAAACACAAGATTTGTAGATTTCTTTATAAGTTTTGAAAGAAGTCTTATGTTCACCATGTCTGCATTTATTTGATCAAATCAATAATATTGTGAAATACAATGGAAAAAGTTATTTTAAAACTGTAGCATTTTATTTTAAAGTGTAACGTATTCTATGGTTGAAAAGGTTTCAGCAGTTATAACTCCAGCCTTTAGTGTCACATGATCTTTCAGAAATCATTAATATGGTAATGTGATGCATTTCTTATTATTATCAATGTTGAAAAAGTTTAAATGCTGGAAACCATAATACATTATTACCATTAAATGTTTGGAGGCAGGGAAAAAATATTAATTCTTTTAATACTTTTATTCAGCAAGGATGCATTAAATTGATCATGCGTAACACTAAAGACATTTATAATTTTACAGAAGTTTCTATTCAAAATCTATTAATTTTTTCCCCTGAAAAAATACGTAACGGTTTCCTATTAACCAACTGTTTTCAACACTGATAATAATGAGAATAATCAATAATAATAATAATAATAATAAAAATAACAATGATAACAGAGCACTAAAACAGCACATCAGAATGATTTCTGAAGAATCTGCTGAAAATTCAGCTTTGCCATCACAGGAATGAATTGTATTTATATGAATTTTAAAATGTAAAGCATATTTTTAAATATTTCACAATATTACTGTTTTTACTGTATTTTAAACAAATAAATGCAGCCTTGGTGTGCATAACATTTTAAAAATCTAAATTATTCTAAACGTTTGACTGGTAGTGTATATATACAAACATTTCTGATCATGCTCATTCTCTCTGGTTTAAATGGAAAAATGAAATCACAGAGAGAAAGAGAGAGAGAGAGAGAGAGAGAGAGAGAGAGAGAGAGAGAGAGAGAGAGAGAGAGAGAGAGAGAAAGAAAGGGAGAGTATAAATGGCTGCAGTATCTTCTCCATTAGCTCCAGCTGATGTTAAACATCATTAGGGTCCTGCCATCTCTTTCCACAATACAGTGAGAGCAAGAAGGAAATACATTGATTTATTTGGGGATCGGCACTGTGGCACTGCTGAAAGAAACAGACCACTGACCAGAGTACTGTCAGCCCATTCAGCATTCTTGATAAAGAGAAACTCAGTTACAGAGAGTGAAACTGCCCCCTATAGACGAAAAAACGAAAGTTAATGCAGGAAAGAAATAAATCTCTCCTCCAATTCTGAGGTTTTGCTGCCAACTGAAAAAAAAAAAAACAGTGATTCATTGTATAGTATCTTCTTATCTTGCCTCTGGAAAACAAATATACATACATACATACTTACATAAAGAAAAAGAACAAAAAATCAATTACACTTTACTGCTGTCATCAGGCTTTAACAGCTCTTGCTGAGTTACCGTTACCCGTACACGCTTCACCACACTTTCATTTTAACCACTCTCCACAAATTAATGAGGCCAATCTTAACGTAAAGTATCATGATCAATGTGCTTACAATAACAACCTTGTGTGAGTGTGTTCATCCCAAATCTACAAGCAGCAGCACTATTTACTTTGCTTTTTCAGCTCTTTGTGAGATCCACATTCCTTCGACATTCAGCAGAGAAAAAAGATGATGAAGAAAGAGACAGACAAGGTGAGAAATAAATAGAAATGCCTTCCGTTATAGATTCGCGGTACACTGCGCGCTTTCAAAAATGAGTATGGAACTGCAATTTAGCAGCGTTCCACAAGTAAATAAAAAAGGCTTTTTTGGGTTTCTGTGGTTGGGTTGGGATGATGTACAGTAGGACAAGCTCTGAGAGGCTTTCACTGAAAATCCAGGCTAAAGCTGAAGCATGTCATTTTTTATGTTAAAATATGTTATTGTCTCTCAGTTTGATATGCAAAGTCAATTACAACCCCAGCATGAAACAACCATTTCTACATTTTAGTATAGTATAGTATAGTAAGAGGCACAGGGAGCCCATAATCCCTAGCTATGGTTATCTGAGGGTTGATCTGTTTGGCCAAATATGGGAAAAGGGGAAACCGTTTAAAGTATGTCAAAAAAGTACTTTGTCCAAAAATGCATTATGCATAAAACAGCACATGAAAAAAAAAACCCTGCAGATGACATACTACTTCTCAAGTGTGCATAAGATGGACACTTTACTATCCCATGAGGCCATGAAAGAGTCGAAATGTTCATAAATGACAGGGAGCAGTGACACAACTGATACTGTCACATGGTAATGTCAATATGACAAATGTAGCATGTTTGGATTTTACTCTTCCTACATACAAACATTTGGGGTTGGTAAGATCCTTTAATGTTTTTGAAAGAAGTCTCTTATGCTCACCAGTGCCATATTTATTTGATCAAAAATACAGTAAAAACAGTAATCTTGTGAAATATTACAATTTAATTCAAAATATTACAGTTTAAAGTAACTGTTTCTATATGAATAGATTTTAAAATGTCATTTATTCTTGTGATTGCAAAACAGCCATTACTCCAGTGTCACATGATCCTTCAGAAATAACTCAAACTAGTGTTGTCAAAGTACCAGTACCAAGTCAACACTTAAATCTTAAAAATGTAACAATACCAGCCTTTCCACAGTACCAGTAGTACAGAGTACCCGCTGACAGGCGGCAGCATTCAAACGCTCCCGTATTTGTGTCAGTGTCTGTGAAGAGCATCAAAGGTTTCAATTTACAACGTGTTTTTGCAGCACTGAGCATTGTAGCCACTGGCCAATCAGAGGTGTCAGAATCGCCAGAGTTCATTCAGCTTGATCCAACAAAGTATAAACAACAACATAAATAAGAAATTCATTGTACATTATAGACAGATTGTTTTATTATAACGGGAATTTTCACTCAGTCAGTGTGAGCCTGTGCTGTGGCTGATTTTATTTATTATTTGAAGGCCAAGTGCCACTAATGTTGTGTTTTTGTAATGTTACAGGGTTTAAATAAAGGAGTTATTGTTTTGCATTACTGTTCTTTTTTTTACCATTGTATCAACTTGTGTATCAAATATCGTGTACTTTTGGTGGTATCGGTACTGACTAGATTTTTGTTTTCATGACATTGTTAATTCAAAAATGATGATTTGGTGCTCAAGAAACAGAAATCACACATCATCTTTCAGTCCTAATCATTAGCAGTGTATCAACCAAACTTCTTAATAACCATCAACAAGCTCATTAAAAGTGTCAGTCTTTTGATGTCCATAAACAAAAGACACGTCTGATAACACCATGCAGCTGTGTATTTGTCGAGCATTATTACTTTCAAAATACAGAGCCAATCCTCAATCACTGTTACAATCGGACGTGAAGCGAGCATCGTTATTCAGCAGCATGTATGCAGTGCCAATGATTAAACAGATGAGTGGCCAGAGCTGTCAGCTGCGCTCCTCTCTTTGGAGAGGGGAAGAAAGAAAGGAAGAGAGCGAGGAAAATAGAGCATAAATTGGCAGAAGCCCAGACTCATTTGCATACCAAGATGTGGTAGGGCTCTGTAAATTCCCCTCGTGGTGTGAGGGCAGAGTAAAATCCCACATTAGAGTACAGACTACACGCAGATTATTTAACGCGACAGCCGGAAAACTAAAGGGCTTCCTACTGTACCTGGATACCTTTCTTAGAGCAATGTATGCATCCTCTATGACAGAAAGATTTCTTAGAGCTTTAACCAACACTTCAAAGTATATGCAGAATTATCTAAAATTAGCGATAAATTAAATCCTATGAAAATTGTCTGCTTAAATCTATTGCAGACAATTATACATGTGAATAACTATGGATACATACGCAGTCAACTTGGCTTACACGAAAACGATTCTGTGCCCATTATTAACAGCACTGCATTCAAATGAGCAATAATCAAACATGTTTAAAAGAGTGATCAATTTTAGTGCCTCAACCATTCTGATGAAAATTAACCATTCCAAAAGAATCATTTAATTTGAACAGGTTCAAAGAGAACTGATTCACTCATTTGAGTATCCGCACTGTTGTTTAACAACTTTAACTGCTCTAATTTATGAATAGCTAATGTAGCTAAATGCAGATTGGCAAGGCATCTGCACATAATTTGGAAATTAATGTATTGTTAATTGTTTTTTCATATGCAAACATCTCATAAATTTCTTTAAAGAATGAAATATTCATGTCATAATAATTGGGAAAAACATGTTGTAAAATCTGTGTACATGTAATGTATGCAAACGATCACATCCTGCCAACAGGATGACCGCGTTTGACCAAATGTCTGGCTGGGGTCAACACATGGTGTGTAATGATGGGATGGAGCTGACACCACAGGAATGCGGTCGAAAGCCCTTGAAAGACAGGTTCTTAATGACATTTATACACTGCTCCTCTGACCGCTGCAGGAGCACAGCCACAGACCCATGGGAGCAACGTGAACTCACTAGCAGCCTTTATCGCACTAGTACGCCTGCCACACTAATGCCTGTCACCTTGACAGGAGCCATTTGGCAGCTCAGACCTAGAGGCTGAAGGGTGACTGTTTTTGAGTGTGTGTGTATGAGTGAATGTGAGTGCAAATATGTCAAAGAGCCCATGAAACTGATTGATGGGCACAGTCTTTTCTGACATATTGACTTATTTAAAATGCATATATTTTGTAAAGGTAAACTTGTGTCACCTTTTATAAGAACATTACCAAATAAACATGGACTAAAACCCACAAAACTTACATTTTGATTTCATGAAGTCTTTAATTGGATGAACAATGAAGAGAGACCTAGGAAGTGAGAGGGTTAAAACGGGAGCACCATGATAGAATTTTTTTAGTTTGTGAGTGTGTGCTGAAGTTGTGAGTCGTATGTATATCTGCATGTGTGTCTTGAGTCAGAAAATTCCACTGCTGCATGCATGTCAAATATGTTAAATGCCAGCCCTGGTTGGTCAGGGTACAGGTTGTCAAGAGGACTTTAAAAATAAACATCTCTGAAGTGCCTGTAAGGAGAAGAGACACCAGCATGCTTCTCACAACAAGAGTCACCCCTGCTGCTGGCCATACCGCAGGAGCTGCGGTCCCGTCTGCCTGGGATCAGGTCGATAGCTATGAACACATATCAGCTCACTTACAAGCCTTTTGCCAATGAAATCACTCAGCTCCTTAAAAGCTTCACTTCACTCCCAACCACTTCTCTTTGAAGGGCAGAAACAGAACTGTAGGGCAGAAACCAAACAGCCTCAAAGCAGGACGTGGGGTCTGGCAAGGAAAGCAAGAGCAAATGGCAATATGAAAGTTCTTTTTTTTTTTTTTAACTAACAAAACAAAATATAACAAAACTGAAGCTAGCTTACTGAGAGATAAAAAAATAAATACTGTTATACACTGATTACAAAATGTTATTTCAAACTGTTTTAGAACATCACTGAAGGGTCATTCTGTTTCAAAATAAACCAAATTTCAGAAACTTCCCTGGCTCAAATTTTTACATTTACATTGTTTTGATTGAGGCAAACAAGCTGCAATTCTAGCTTCAGCAATATTTATTCTTCAGACATTATTCTTTAAAATATAATAAGTATCAGCTGTATACAAATGTGACCAACATTTGGTTTTCAACCACTGAAAATGGGTTTTATTCAAAAATCTGAAAATGGAGTTGCATTGAGATCCCAATATCTCTGGGACTGAATAATATAGAGCCTTGAAAATGAAGATTCCAAAAGAAAGGTTTATTTAGAACTAGAATCTAAAATCATATTGAGATATCTTTAATACTTCTGAGTTACAGGCATGCAAACTTTGGAAAAAATAATATTTATGGTATGTTCAACGCAGTTGTTTTGACAGAAGGAAACAAGATATATTTCTACTTTCAACATTATTTGTTCATCAGCCATTCCTCTTTAAAAGAAAAGAAGTATCATGTGTATGCAAAGTGACCAACATTTGGTTTTTGACCATTGAAAATGTGCACAATTTACCAATTTACTCCTGGAGCCATACTGAAATTCCAATATCTCTGGAACTGAACCATTTAGAGCCTTAAAAATGAAGATGCGCAAAGGAAAGTTTGTTAAGGCCCAATATCTAACAGAGCATTAAGATATCTTTAATACTTCTTGGGTTACAGGCAAGCAAACTATAGAAAAAACAACAAACTTGAAAAATGAATGGTCACCATTGACACATAATGCAACAAAGATTGCTAAAGTCAAAAAATTTTACTAATAAACCTACGAATGTCTGTGAAAAAAATAACATGATGCTGCCATCTTTCTGAATTTGGCTCTGAATCTCAGGTGAAAATTGTCATTTTGACTCCGCTCTACAAAATAGCGGATTACTCAGTAAATATACATCAATGACATTTTTAATATTTTGGCTGTCTTCTTCATTTATGTATTTCTTTCCCTAGAAAAAAATATTAACAAAATCCAAAATTTGAGCTGGGGACCTCTGGTTGAGTTGACACAGAATGACCCTGAATATTAACAAAAGTAAAAAAATAAAAAAATAAAAAAAAAATTATTGATTGTCCAAATATCCAGCATGTTTCACATATTGCATACTGGCCAGAACAACATAAACAAAATACTGAGTACATCTTTAACCTATTTATCTTAAACCATATTCACAGTAAGAAAATAAACCTTTAAGACTATATAACTATTTAGGTTTAAGACTATATAACTATTTAAGTTTATTTTAATTTTTTTTTTTTTTTTGCACTTATGAATAACATTTCCCCTCCATATCCTGACAAAACCAAAACTCTTGCTCTAAGTGCTCCAGTTGAAATGCTGAAGTAATATTTTGCAAAATTATACTGATCCTGACTGCAGTTGTGGGAATGCCTTCTTAGTATAGAAAGTATAGAACAGGTGCTGAGGATGGATGGGAAGACACACAGTTGCTGGCACAGGGACTGAGTGATGGATGGTCCTGTGGAAGCTCTCAGCGCTTGGAGGGAAGTCAAACGAGGCCTCTCATCCTCTCTATCTCTCTTTTTCTCTCTCTAAATCTGTTGACTGGAGAGCACCTCCTGTCACAGACAGACTCTGAGAGGACACACAGGTGAGAAAATCACTAACAAACATATAGGAGGCCAATAGCATGCAGACAGGTCTGAAAACACCACGCTGAGAGACAGCCATTCAGCCGGCCACCAAAGTAAACAGACAAAAAGAGAGCAGTCACTTAGCTCACCCAAATATTAAAATTATGTCAATGCATATTCTGTTTTTTTTTTTTTTTAATGAACACAAAAGGAATTTAGAATTCACAATAATATATATATATATATAAGGAATAATTGACGACGGGCCGTTGAATTATTAGAAAAATAATCCACACTTCGCGTCGTGGCCGTTACACCTCGGGTGTGCATTATTTTTCTAATAATTCAACGGTTCGGAGTCAATTATTCCGCTTATACTACAGTTACCACACCTCAAGACATCGATCAGATGATATATTTCAAGGGATTCGTCCGGTTTTTGTACTTAAATCGCTATTGTGAGTAGGATTATTTCTTCCGCATCTCATCCATCGCCTCCGTTGCTAATTCCAAAACGTCATTTTAGACCTAGTAACTGAGGCTTGAGCCGTTGATAACAGACTAATGCAGCTAATAACTAAGTTATGAGAGAGAGAGAGAGAGAGAGAGAGAGAGAGCGAGCGAGCGTGTGTGAATTAGCCTACCTCTCTGAGTCTGTCTCTCATCAGTGTTCGGCAGCAGCGTCACTACTAGTGAAACTTTAAGTTCTTTTTCCTCACGAACAGTGCCGTTGTTACCTCGCTTCGCTTGTGAGAAATGTCATGTACTTTTAAGATGCTAAACTATTTACTGACAAAGTCGTCAGAGTAGCGCTAACATCATTAGCGTGTATGTTTCCATGTGTGTAAACTGTGTGTGTCTGTAAGGGAG
>JAFVLL020015746.1:0-29424 GCA_021397915.2 Tor tambroides | reverse complement strand
AATGTCTATGGCCTGCTACGACAGAGAAATGGTCCTTATCTACAGGAGATCTACTTCTCCTCCTGTTCAAGTAGACAGCCTCAATTTTCAAAGGACGGTCGTAGAGCACCAGCCGGCCTCGCGCGTGCTTTGCCGCTCTGGCATCATCCGGTCGCCTAAAGTTGACGAAGGCGATTCTCTCGTCGTTGACTCGGCTGATTTTAACACTCACGTCGCCAAATTTTTTGAATTCGTGAAAGAGGCCGTCCTCGATTTCCTCGTCGCTCAGCTGGGAGCCGAGCTCGCTGATTTTTAAAGTTTTGTACTCACTTTCGTTTGTGGGAAGCGGGGCGCGCGACTCAGCGCGCGAGTTGGTGCGCGTGGCCGCCTCTAAGGACAAGCTCGATGCGTGATTCTTGCCGCTCGAGCTCGCAACAGGGCTGGTGTAACCGTGGTTATTTCCAGTCCGACTGGAGACATGTCCGTCAAAATCCCGTCCATCTCTTTTATCTCCCATCAGTCCCCGTCGTGCAGAACCCCCTTCGCTTTTAGACGAACTATTGCCGTTGTTGCTTCCACCGCCAGAAATCGAGATAACCCCCATTTTCTTACTGGTCGGATGGCTTCCTCCCCTGTCTCGTATATCATCCAAGGCCCTTGAACGCTTTTTCACCGGCGACCGCTCTTTCCCTTTCATGTTAGATATCCTCTGGCTTGGCGCGCCTAACAAAACACTTTTTTAACAGTTATGCTACCGCAATGTCGACGAATTTACACGAGAAACTGAACGATTTGCTCAGTGTCCCTGCGGCAAAACAACCGCATACGCCATCTTGTCAAGACTAAGTCACGACCCGCCCGTCGACTTTGATTGGTTTGAATCTCTGAGAAACGCCAACGCCATTGGTTGTTCTGTCTGTCAATCTAGACTTCCCGTACAGCGCATAGTCTGGCTGTGCACCATTTTAGCTTCAAACGCCGAATATTTACCGTAGACACAAGAGAGGTGACATTTAATTAATCTTCTTTTAAATTGCGAGGACATGCAATGAAAATATTATGTCAGATTCTGCAGTGTATTCCTTTTTTTTATCAACTCGACAATCATGCAGGAAAAAATATGTATTTTTTTTTTATTTAAAAAGTGTTGATGCTAAAGATTGGGAGTTTCGCCTTACATTTAATTTAAATTACAAATGCAGGCCTATAATCTTTATAAATTGTGAGTGGTCAAATAAATAAAACTAAAAACAAATCTCGTAGTTCACTTTATGTCCAACAGATGGTGATGTTTGCCTGTTCCACTGAGGTGAAGGGAAGGGTCACGTTAGAGTAAACGTGAAGAACAGCTTTTTTTACCATGTCGGTTTGGTGTTGATTTAGCATTGTCAGCGAAGTTCACCCTTATAAAAATGAATGCATTTTAAATATTAAACATTTTCAGAACAGTTGGAATATATTTTTGACTGCGAAAAGATAATAAAATTATCATGTAAATGGACACAAATACTAAAAGGAATATTTATATTTAAGACAACAAACAGATGCAGTACGTGCAAAAAGTGCTTAAGCTTCACAATTGTTACTTTATGGTCAACAGACAGCAAAAAAAAAAAATCTGCTAGGAGAATTATCTGCGTTCTATACAGATAATTCTGTCTAATACAAATACAGATTAAAGACAGAAATGCACAAGCTAGCATATTATGTATTTTTTATTTATTCAGGTATAGTTTATTTACTGCCAACATGTCATTCAAAGCTGCCTAAACGTCCTGCTGCAGGCCTACAAAAGGTCAATATTTTTCTCATATCTCAACTTAAAGTTTTAGAGATTTCACTGTTTATGTTCATTTTAGATCTTTAAATTTCGTGTACTGATCTTGTGTGTCTGTCCTTTCACAGCCTACAACATTTAGCACACTACGCTCTCTTTATACATTTTTCATCCTGCCAGTTTCATTGTAGTTCACATCTATTTAGTAACGCTTCTCTTGTATTCCTGAACTGTATTTCTTTATCGCATCCTTTAATCTGGGATTTAATCAGTTTGCATGTGTAGCTGGAGCTGGCTCCACTTTCTTGAAAGATCAGGCTGGAATTCGAAGCTGTGGGTGTGGAGAGAGTTTCTGTCAGCCTCCCTTTCTATCCTCTATTGGAACCACATGTCAACTCTCTCCAAAACACGGCACAGTCCGCTAAATTGGCACTTAATGTGATCCAGCGTTTTTGTCATCCTCGATGCACAAAGGAAAGAAGCAGCAGGAAATGCTTGCCCCAAAGCCACTGTCAATCTGTTCCCATTTTGAGAATTAGGAAAATGAGAGAAGCTTTGAAAATCCTGTCACTGCAGCTTTTTTCATCTCGAGCAATTTCGTCTTATGTGTCATCTAAATTAAGTGAATCACCCTGAAAGAGTGCCTGGCAGGATTGGCATGCAGTCATTAAACCCAGATGGAGCTGAATAACCCACACCGGTCCCATGGCTGGGTCACAGAGCTGCCCTTCTCAAGGTTGTTTGGCACTTGTATCAACAGAACACTGTAACTTCAGCTATTTCCCACAGAATTGAGATTCCAAAAACACATCAAACATGATCAACTGTATACTGACATTGAGTTGTCTCGGAAACAGAATTTAGTATGCTTGTTGTTCTTTAGGAACCCTGTTCCTATGAGGGACATAGATGTCATTAAAAGTCAATGTCACAGAATTAAATGTTCAAAAATATGCAGGTTTTCACCAGGCAGACTAGTTTGATTAGTTGAAGCCCAGGTGCACTTCAAACCATGAAAAATGTTATTATTATTATTTTTATTTTTTTTGCAATACATCTACCACAAAACCAGCTTCAGAGACTTGGGGTCTGCGCTGCTTTACATGTTATGTCTTGATTTTTGTTGAATTAAACAGTAGCATAACATGTAAGTTGACTCATAATTCATTAGGTGTTGTGGTTCTGTCCAGCTGTCAGACCACAGACCTAAGGTTGATGGGTATGACAGAGAAAAACCTTGGAATCCATCATCAGTCTGAGAGTGAGGGGTTTGTGGTTTTGTATTAGCAGGGCTGTCCCATGCTGCTGATGTATCGGGTGACATTTGACAGCCTTTACAGCCAGCCTACAGCAAAACATATATTTAAAATGACATATTAGACAGCCATGCTCTAACTCAAGTAAAAAAAATTTTTATAAAAATCATCTTACATGTAAGCGTGTATCTATACAGCCTTAAGAAAATACACACAAAATATTTGTGTTGCAGAGTTTTATGAGATGTTCGTGTGGATCCAAATGTTGTCCGAGTCTATACAATTGTCTATGTTATACTTAAACCATTCCGGATATTATTCAAGATTAGAATTAGGGATGCATGAATATTAAAATTCTTGTCGATACCAAAATTATTTTCATGGATGATGGTATTAAAATTCTGTATTCTGTAAGTTTGTCTAAATAAATGGAAAATAAAACAATAAAAATAAAAATTAATTATTTTAAATGCACAAAGTATCTGGGCATTCTAAAGATTACATTTAACAGTGTTATTAAGTTATCAGTGTTTTTGAATATTAACTTTGAGTGTTAGGTAATGGCTAAATTAATCTAAATGTAAAAATTTGAGAAATGAGCTTGTACAAGTTGATATTTAATACAGACCAAAATCATTTCATAAAAAAATCAGCCAATATGATAACCAACATGATACCAAAATATCATGCATCCCTAATAAAAATAAGCAATCCATAAACAATCAGCAACAACTACAAAATGCAATCTATGTGCAGTGATGGATGCTTAATTCCTGCCATGGTTTACCAGAAGCACACATTTATTTGCTGTTTTTAGTGGTGACGTATTTGAATGCACAAAGTCGGAAAATGTAAAATCATTTATTGACTGGGGCTACATGTATACATAATGGGGCTAAACCACTGCATATACTGAAACTATGAGATTAACATTAACACACTTAAATAAACATGTTGCACATCCTCTTTGGTAATTAATATTACATCATTTTTACAATTTAAGTATCCCAGGAAGAATCTTATATTAAGGCAAGTTGTGCGTAAAGCCCATTATGGCTCATAGAACTTCAACAAACAAATGAGATGCTTCCATAGGGAAACAGATAAACCCCCCCACACACACGCACACTCACACACACACACACACACACAAATCTGGGCACAAAATGTATCTTTGCAGTGAAAACATCTGGAAGCCTGCAAAAAAGAGATGTGTACATTGAGGGTTAAAAAAATGTCTTTCAGTTGTGTGTTTCTGAGTAGCACTAACATGCTGGTATGTGCAGGCATGCTAACTGTTTATTGGCTCAGTGATGTCATCACAGTCACAGTTGCAGCTGCACAGTCATGTCGGCCAGGATAACAGGCTCCCGGGGTCTTTGGTTTTCATGCGCAGGGCCACCAGGCCTGAGGGCTTGTATTCAGACTCTGGTCCGGGCTCAAAGGAATGGGCCCCCAGGCTTCCTGGGAAGCCATGGAGTGAGTATATCCCGTTAATGCTAGGGTGGTGGGGAGGGTGATGATGATGATGAGGATGGCCTGGAGATGCAGACATACCCATGAGCCCGGGTAGGTTGCCGTGAGGATGGGGGTAAGGGGTCATACAGGATGATGCCATGTTTTCCGCTCCCAGAACACAACCACTGGCCGCTCCGCTGGCGCCTCCCGTTCCCGCACTGCTTGGCCATAGGTTATTTTGCATCTGTGTGGACAGAAAAAAAAAACACATTTTTAGATTTTTTTTCCCCATTTAATTAACATGTATACAAATTAAGTGTGTTTAATGTTAGCCTATGCCACATGGCAAGTCTGATGGCATTGCACAACCGACAATATAAAACTAAATTCAATCTGTGTTTCTGACAACAAATATAAATCATTATAATGTCCACTGTGTCTCCAGCCAAATCAAAGCAACTCCACTGTGTGTGTTGAAATAGTAGACAAAAGCTACATTTTTCTGTCTTATGCTCTCTTTGTGTTCTGTGTCTGTGTATTTGCGTGTGTACCTGATATGAGTCGGAGCGAGGGAGAAGGGAGATATCGTATGTAGCAGCAAAGTGGTTTCGCACCTCGTGCATCTTCCCGTAACGCTCTCTTTTCCTCCATTTGGCCCGTCTGTTTTGGAACCACACCTGGGGAAAGAATATCCATATGTTAAACTTAATTACTGATTGCTAAAAATATAAGTCCTGTCAAAATGGAACACTCTGTCTTTTAATGAATTCAATGTATTTAATAGATGAGCAACATTAATATTACTGAAAGCCTTTAAATCTGTGCAAGAAATAGTGTATGCTGTCACATTTGAAACCAGTTCAAGTTATCCATATTATCAAGTTTCTTTTGAAGAAATTAATACTTTCCATTCAGCAAGGATGTATTAAATTCATCTGTAAGGACTTGTGTATTTCAAATAAAAGTTCTTTTGAACTTTATTTTCATCACGATTTCCAAAAAAATATTAAGTAGCACGATAGCTTTTAACAAGAAATATGTCTTGAGCACCAAATATTATTACAGCCTATTAGAATGATTTCTGAAACATCATGGGACACTGAAGACTGGACTAAAAGCTGCTGAAAATTTTGCAGGAATAAATTGCATTTTAAAATATATTGAAATGTAATCATATTTCACAATATTAGTTTTTACTGTATTTTTCATTTTCCAGACAAAAATAGCATCCCAAATTTTTTGGATGACATAATTATTTTAATAATACCAGTTTGTATATTTAATCTTACATTGCTCTTATAACTAACAGCCTATGCAGGAGGTAGAGTTTAACACACCTGCACTCTTGCCTCAGTGAGCTCCGTCCTCAGTGCCAGCTGTTCCCGTGCATACACATCTGGGTAATGTGTCTTCTGAAAGACCTTCTCCAGCTCCTCCAGCTGAAAGGTGCTGAAAGTTGTCCGGTTTCGCCGCTTCTTGTTCTTGCCTGAAAGGTCGATGGAGTCAGCGATGGAGTCTCCAGCCAACCTGTTGGACGGCTCTTTCAGTTTTCCACAACACTCTGAGTCTAGAGTGGGATATCCAAGGGCCTTGGGTACGGTCTTATCTCCTGCTGACACCAAGTCAGAATGAGTGCTACTTTGTGCAGAGTTGCAGACAGGCAAGACTTGCCACAAAATGCAGATCAGTGACCATTTATTTTCTAATAAGCAAATGTACATGCTGTGCACAGGCTAATTAAACATCATTTTCTGTGCAAGTACAGTGTTTTTCTTGTCTTCTAAACTGCAGTTAATGACTTTTTTTACACAGCCTGAATATTTTTCCTAACCTGATTTAGCTGGCAGGGCTAAATGACCTCAGACTAACGACAAACGCATGTCAAATATATGAGTTTTAATTAAACAACATACAGAATTATAATGTTTACGTATTAAATTAATACAAAATACATTGCTGGTTTCTATATGAAGCAGCACGACTTAAATTCCTTATTTTGTTCATCACAAGTGGTTATGTAATGTACTTCCTGACTATCCTGAAATTAGGGTGTGCAACAGGCACATAAAATCAAAAATATTTTTGCTGTTTATATTAAATAGTAGACCACTGAAGAAACATTGCACAAGAAACATTTTCTCTTTCAAATATTCAGTCTATTTTTGAGTATACCACAAACTTTAAAAAGGATAATACATACTGTCATCAGAGCTTACTGTTTTGAAAATTAAGATTGAATGGCTTGAGTTAAAAATCAATTTTTGTAAGCTTAAACGCTTGCTTGAATAGTTGAATAAAAATGCATGTCATTACAAAATCCACAGCTATTACGATATGACAGGTTAAAAAGTTGTAAGAAGTGAAGGAATTTTGACAACAACAAAAAAAGTTCAGTTAAAATCACTATAATAATAAACATCATTCAAACAGGACGTGTTTGCTTTTCTCTGGAGAATATAAAGGATGGGAAGCGCTATTTTAAAAAGAATAAACCAGTCATAGTCCTTTACAAGAGGGTGTTTTTTCTTTCATGACTACATTTATCTAAAATAGTAACTTTTTATGTGTCTTCTGTGTGACAATTTTGCTTTTTTATCTAAAAGAGAAAAATTACAATGCAGTATTTGTGTCCCTAATTTTCATGGAAAAGAAAGTAAAGCAGACGCCTCGGTGTGTTCTTATAATATATGTAGTAGGATTCTCTTTTTCAAACATCTTACTGAGATTTTCAAGTTGCTTGAGTTAATTTAATCATTAATCATTGAACGAGAGTGATTCATTCTGTGCGTAATGACAAAATGATGATATTGTTTCAAACCATGATCATCTAGGTCAATGAAACGACTAAATTATGGCTTTAATTAATTCAAATGCATACAAGAGTAAAAGCTTTGTTTTGAAGACATAAAAACAAGTATTATATTAATAGTTTTTTATTGGCACCTCTAGAACTGGCTGATAGTATTATTTGACAATGATAGCTACTGTTTGGTTTCCTTACAACAACTACACTGTAATCCATCTGAATTAGAGTGAAATTATAATTGAGATGTTTCTGTAGATATTAAAAACATCTGACCTTGGGTCATAAAAATCCCCAGGCAGTTTGCTTTAAAGCTCAATGTCTGTCTTTGCTTAGTGATTAAGTGGCAGAAATGAATTATGGTTCTTCCTAATTTAATTTTCACCAAAACAGAGGAAACCATTTACTAACTTTAAAGTGATGGAATTATTATATTTGAAAAAAAGCTAAACGCTTCTAGGAACAGTATAGTTATACTGTACTGTGATTTATCATAGAAAGAACACTAAAGAACGACAGAACACTTTACCAGTTTCATTTTATTTGAGTTGAATATCTCCCAAAATGTCTCCACTGGCCTTCAAAAGCAAGATAAATTAATAAAGATGAAGTTTGTGTAAAAAAAAAAAGGGCCTAAACCCTATAAGGTGAGGACCCCAATTAAAAGGTTGAAGAACATGGTGGCTCAACACGCCTCATGATCTTAAAATAAATGTTATTTTGGAAATGTAAACCTGCTTGTTGACGTGCTAAATATCGACTTAATCGTTTAGAAATGAAACGAATTTAGAATCCAAGGTCAATGTTCGTGTTTAGAATGTGTGACAGAAGAATAGGCATTTAAACGCAAACAAGAAAGACCATATGACAGGTCTCAAAACTGCACACGCAAATCCTTGGCGATAGATTTGAATGCTGTTAGGCCATCTGATCATATTAATTCTGTGCATTAGGCCTACACATCGCAATATTTTATGACTAGGCCTACTATATAAATTGAGACTTGCGGTTGAAAGAAATTGTTCCAGCTCTATAATGAGAAAAGAAAACGCTAAATCACAACGGTTCAAAAAGTTATTTAACCTACTGTCTAAAGAATTATTAATTATTCTAGAGCTTTATAAATGTTTTTTAAAATCATATTATGGGAAAGTGTGAGAACGAAATGCGCTATGGATATTGTGAGCAGGCCTGAACTTTACTAAAAGACGCACAACCTGAATCATCCAGCTCTTATAAAATAACAAAAATAACTTATTTATATGACTTGTGTATAAGTTATTATAATAACTTATTTAGAGTTAATCATTTTAAGACCAAGACCATGATAAACATTAAACTATTAGCTAAACTATTTGAGATCAATTATACCAAAAGTTTGTAATTAGAAATTTTTTTTTGAAGCCTAACAGAACCACTTTAAGTAGCTAAAGCATAAATAAAATATGTAATAAAAAATAACGTTTTATTTTGTGGTTATTTAGAAAATATCTTTGAACAACGAATACACTGATCTGACTTTAACATCGTGAACTTTATTTAATTCTCCAAACAACCATATACGTGTGTGTGTGTGTGTGTGTGTGTGTGTATATATAGTTCTTTGCAGAAATGAAAAAAGTTCATACGTACTTATGTATATAAATACGGATTAGAGATTATTAGAATTTATGTAGACGCTAATAAATGACATATGAACAGGCCATTTCCAAAGTGTCGAACGATCTAACGAGATAGTGATTAACCGAAAAGAAGAATTTAATAAATAAGCCTACTTTATTTATTAAAACTGGCTTAATCTAGCCTCTCTAGATTAGCCATCTCTAATCAGCACAAATAACACCATCTTTCTTGCTGTGACATAATTTTATGTGTAAATGTAATGATTCACATTTCCAGTTACCATAGGCCCTATATCAGTTTTAAGAAATTACGCGTAAATGAAAAATATTAATGATTTTTAGACACATTTCTACGTAGTAGTAGCTAGTTGTATCTGGCCTCTCCGGAGGAGTATTTAAAAAGTTGTCTAGACGGTTTTTCAGAATTGTATTATTATTATTATTATTATTATTATTATGCCATTATTAGGCCATTGTTGTTTTTATTACGACTATTAGCCTACATCGTTTACAGTCTAGACGTTTGGAGGTTTTCCTCGCCTTGACATTCATCTACTGAACTAGTTTTCACTTACCATCAGAATTAGTCTCATAAAATGACGAGTTCTTTTCGGTGATCGAGGAAGGTTTTTGGTCCTGGTTCATATTCTCCAAATACTTTGCATGCTTTCCAGGCGAGGCGCGGGGAGTTGTAGTGCTGACGCCGTGCGTAAAGTCCGCGGAGCCGCCGTCAGTGTAGCGTCCCATAAAAAACTCATGTCGATGCGCTAGAGGAAGATGCGGAGACTTTTGGAGGTCGTCACACTGAAAGAAAGCGCCGGAATTATGCTCCAAACCCGGTGAATTCTCCGGCGTGATCCTGTTTGAAGGCGAGGAGAAAGACAGACAACTCTCAGTCTCCATCACCTCGTCCCGAGCACGAGAGCGCAAATAGTGAACCGGGATGCTATTAACAGGGGACAAGTTGCTGTATAAGCGAGAGAGATGGCGATTTTTTTCAACCTCTTCATTTCAAGTGGGTGGGATTTAGAGGTTCAGAAACAAAGACCCGTGAACTGGGAGGGAGAGAGAGTGAGACAGCGGTCTGATTCAGTACGCCCAAAAATCAATCACGTGCGGCTCCTGTCAATTAACCATTTACCTCCTAAACATTTTCTCTTAATAAAATAAAATTGTTATGAGAGATAGGAGAATGTGATTAAATCGACTAGGCTAATTGTGACTGTCTGAGCACTTTAACCAAAGTAGTCTACTATCCAGATTTGATGGATTTTGATCCAGGAACATTTTACACGTGACGCTGAATGAATCCGATTATGATATATCACATCTACATCGAGTTTTGAATTTACGTATGACTTTAAATCATATATGCAACAGCTGAAATGGCATTATGGTTTTAGTTAGGCTATGGACAAAATATAATTTTGATAGGCTATTACTCTGCGTTGGATAAGCATCGTTTTTGTTTTATTATCGAGATGTATGCGATTTTTAAGCACAATTGTAATAAAATACAAATAAAAATAAATCATTGTAACTGGATTTACATAAGCAAAAACCGTGTGAAACAATCACAAGGCCCACAGCAAAAATAAACTGCCACTGACTGTGATTTAAGAATTTTAGACAGGAAAAAAAAATCTGATTTATCGGCTGCTATTGACATTTATTCCTATACTCTATATTCTCTTATATTCCTATATGTTTTAAAATAAGATGTAGGCTATGTATAACACAAACCAACGTCATTATTTTTTACAATAAGGCAACATTAAAGTTATGATATTTTTATTTTGATTTTACGTCAAAAGGAAATTTTCGAATATATGTTATGTAACCCTAAACTTCTCACAACTAATTAAAAGTAGTTTAATAGCAAGCATCACATTCATTTTGTTTTAGAAAACGTAGACATATTTATAAACTACCAGATAAAAGAAATCAGCGGGTTTATGGTTAGTGCATCATTAATGCACATTAATAAAAATTATACAATCGCTGATCCAGTTGCAACATTGTAAAACATTACAGAAAATCTTCTTTGACAATAATGTTCATTAATATGATGGTCATCAACTCACCTGTTATTTCTTTCCTCTTGCACAAATCTTTACGCCTAATAGATCCAGAATAAAAAAAATAGCCCTACAGCAACCCGCTATCTATCCAATATTAGGATAGCATCACTTAGTTTTTTGTTGTTGTTGTTGTTGTTTTGTTTTTTTGAAGCGGGTTGAATTACCAACGATTAATTTTAATAGGTCTGCTGCCTATCCATTAGCCTACCTTTTTCTGCTCGCTTTGTGGTTCTTAAAATTACATTTAAAGTCTAGAAGAAAACTTAAAGCGTTTATCATAATTATTATTTTATGTTTTAAATTAAGTAACTTTTTGTTGGCAACTCAAAAGTTTGAGAAATAGGCCTAATTTTGTAAACGGCAGACTGTCCACTGAATTGATCCAAGCAAAAAAATAAAATAAAATAAAATTGAATCACCTTCCATATAACTTTGTGGAGCTGCTTGAGTTTGGACATCCAGAGATCAAAGAAATTCAAAACTGTTGATATTGACGTGGCAGCTCAAATCTCTGCAATAGATCTCTAAACAAAGAGCACTTAAACGACTCGCGCTGCTCTCAAAGATGTCTAACAGTTTTTTGGATATCTGTAAGGCCGCATGGAGCCAACCTGACGGACAAGTGTGTAAACATCCAGTCCATTTGCTTCGGTCAGCCCACATAAGAACCGTTTTATTCGATGATGAATTCGCCAATCTGGGAACACGGAAGAGATCATATCACTTCCTCTGACAAGTTGCTTTGTTGCACTGCAAACTATATACTCTTCTGAAAACTAAAATCAAATAGGCCTACTGATTCACTTCTATGACTCTGACTTCGTATTCTTCGTCAAAACTAAACATAAATCTCATTCTGTTATTCTGCTGCAAACTTACGAAAAGTCCGTCTCTTGAAAGTCAGATGGGGAACATAATTTGTAATGGGCAGCAAGAGTAAATTATGTTTGTTACAAATACAGAGAAATAAAATGAATTTGCGCAAACCCTTCAGCAAATAGCCCACATTAAGCTGTGCATATACGAGATGAAGATGAAAAGGAGAGAGTAAAAACTTCGTATTTCTTTTCAGTGATCCTAAAGGCATAGGAAGAGCCCCTTAATTACCAAGCAGTTAATCAAAGGGGACATGACCGGCTTGCCGCTGGTAGATGCAGTGGCATGTTTGTAACCCAATTAATAAAGAACATGACTTAGATTAGGATGTTGTGGAAGAGCTGGAAACATGGGCGAAAATTAGAGACCTTCTGAGTAGAACAGGACCACCGCACGCTATGAAACATACTATGATGGGAATTCTTCGTGTCGCATCGCGTCGCGCCGTGCAGGCCGCATCGATTACAGTCATTATGACTGCCTAATCGCGTCCAGTTTAGACAGTTTCCAATAATGTCATTTTTATAAAAGCTATTGGGTAAGTGAACGCAAAAACCTGATACTGTAATAATTCAGACAGGTTCAGGACAAAAAAGTCATAAATGTCAGGTTGGGTGTCACATTTTTATAATATATATAATATATAGCCTAATATGTATATAGCATAATATATAAAAATGTGACATGTCCTACGATTGTGGAATGTTGTCAATTTTTCTTCATTTAAATGTACGGTTTTTCCCTGGGCAATAATAGAAGAATTATTCAATAACTTTCTGTAGCTCAGACTTTAAGTTTTGTGCCTACAGAATTAGATTGACTTTAAAAAATAAACCTACCCTGCGAAATACTCACTGGAGTAAAACATGTGACAACTAGTCCCTAGTCTCTGTGCTTCAATATGTCTTTGTTAATGTGAATACTGTAGATGCAGTACACCCTAGACACTTGTCTTGTGTGCGATCCAGTAGCCTCAGCCAGGTTTTGTGATTCTGGCTTATGGTTAAATGGCTGAAATCCCATAGAGAATGTTTCACTCTAGCCTGAGGTGATGGCGTGTTATTGAAATAAAAAACTTAGTAGAGAAAATGTACTCCAGAAGACACATTTAGAGAAAATATCAACTTTAGGTTGGCTGGATGGCCTCAGGAACCAGGGCTCTGAACTTTGGTGTTGACAGAGTTGACGTGCACACAACCACAGCCATATCATTTGCATCTGCAGGAAAGCAGACTAAGAGCCGATTCTCTCCTCTATTTCAATAACTAGCTGTTATCTATACAATATGAAAACTGGCAGTACACAAAGGAATATGCCCTCCTTTTTTGATCAAATGAATCAGCGGCCATTTTAGAGCAAGGACGACAGATAAAATATGTTCGGAATATGATGTAGTTCAGAAAATCACGTAGTTCTTGCAAGTGATTGCAGCAGGTTTCCTCCTCCTATCAATTCCAACTACAATCTACAACAGAATATGAGTGAAAACGGACTAAATTCAGGAACAAAAAAAGTTACGAAATTTCAAAAGGCAAAGATATTAACAACATTAACAACCGTTTCCCTGAGAAAAAAAAAATACACTGTAAAAAATTAAGCTGTAAATAAAACAACGATTATTAAAATATGTTTTATATGAAAACACTATTTCAGTCTTTCTGCTTAAAAATTTCAAGCTTATTTCAGTGTCTACATGCCATTTCTTTGTACTTATTAGTGAAATTTCACAGTTAGTCCTTCATTAAAAGACCCTGATTACCTGAACCCCAGTCACCAAAACACTGCAGGTTATAGATTAGGAGGAAACACCGATTTCTGCCCAGCTGTATATCTCCATCAGCTCTTTGGATTTACGGTAAGTCATCAAACGGCTGACCCTCGCTCCTCTGCTTGCTGTGGCTTTGTGGCCACTATTGTTTCCTGAACCTGGGGCGGCTGAACCTGTCCCTGGCATGACCCCACGCAGGAAATCAGTCCAGTCTGTGGCCCACGGTCTCTCTGTTTCCCTTTCTCCCTCTCTCTTTTTCATCCAGTTCAGAGCAGTAAGAGCAGAATTGGATGTGACCCTTCTGAGACCTTCAATTCACACAATGCTGAACCTGGTATCGTCCTCCATCTCCTGTCAGCAAAGAAACAAAATATCAGTTTTTCAGTGTTGCTCCACTCCATTAACCATGGGTGTCTGCCATTCAATTAGAAAAGAATGCCTTGTAAATTCCAGTTTAAATTCCTGAGTTTAAACTGAATTCAAACAGAACACAGAACTGCAATTCGAATACAGATCTATCATCTATCTATCTGTTTTTTAACAAAAACTTTTCCCAGAATGCCATTTACAGAATTCTAAATTAAAATTCACTTACCTCTTCTTCCTATTATTCCAAATCAGCTTCCTGTAATTCAATTCAGCTTCACATGCATTAATTATAAGGGAGAGGATTGTCTAATTCTAGATTCAGCAACATCAAAATATAATGGAGACTAAAATGTGGTGCTTTTTGCAGGTTTATAGGGGTCAGGATATAATTTCATCAAGAGCAAGCAGCATTAGTAGTGTTTAAACAGGGAAACCACTGTGCTGTTAACAAGCTGATTCACACACTTTGATCATGAGTGGAGGTCTTTATCATTCCAGCCTACAGGTTTGCATTGGAATATGTGGAGGGGAAGGGGCAGTAATTCAATTATGTGCCCTGCATGCAGAGAGATGATCCCATAAAGAGGAAGGATTTTCCTCTGAGGGCTCTTTCTCTCTCTTCCTCTCCCTCTGTCCAGCTGAAGCCGAAGCTCTGATTGACAGCTGCCGACCTCTGGGTCATAACACATGACAGATGGAGTCTGGGAAGCGGGAGTTTGTTTCAGAAAAGCACTGAAGAAGGGCCAGTCTGTATGTATGTGAGGGGGATACTGGGTAAGAACAGACTGACTGTCCCGCCAACGACCCCACACAATTGCATTGTCTCTCCAGACTGCATGAGAGCGCTGAGAGATGTTTATATTACTAAAGAAAGGTGATGTGAATGCAATGATGATGTTCAAAGTCAAATGTAAATACATTTGCTATAAAAAGTTTATAGAGGGATTTTTAAAGACATCTATATCACACTCTATCAGAATAAGACAGATGTCTATTACAGGGTTGTGCAAAAGAATTGAACTGATTCTTGTTCAAATTCACGGGTCGGAATTCGAATTGAATCAGTCATGATACACAAGAAGTTGAACTGGAATGTGAATTGGGATGAAAGGTTGAGGAAATTACTGAACAGCAAAATCAATGAAATGCAACACAGGCTATGTATTCTGGGAAATGAAGTGTTCTTTCACCCTTGTCCACAAAAGTTAATTCATTAAATATGATGGGAAAAAAAAACTAATTACAATATTATATAAGTTGTATTTTAAACTATATGTCAATCCACCCATCCATCTATCTATAAAAAGCACAGCTATAGGAATTTCAACTCATTTCATTTCTACCTCCTTAGACTGAAATTCAAAATCCAATTCTGCATTCTGTTTGAAAACTCAAAAATGCATTCTCAGTTAAATTCTGAATGGTGCACATCCTTGTCTAGTACCCATCTATCTATCAGTCAAACAATAAAAATGCACCATGAGTTTATTTAGCTGACCTCAAGAGTAATGTTCATCATGCAGTGCTCTTATCATTCCTGCATTTAAAGCTGAGTGACTCTAATCAGCGACATACTGTCAGATCCTCACTTTCCTCCACTCTGACTGCAGGAATCCGTAAACAGGCTCCTCAGCGAAACCATCTGGGTATCAGTTGACCTGGCTGCCGTGGACGCACGCCACAGCTAAAAAATAAATAATCCCTGAATGTGTTTATAGTGAGGGGGGGGGGGGGGGAGAGTCTCTGTGACCTGTGGCTCTGATTCAATTAAAGGTGCTCACACAATGACCATGAAGAAGTATCTGAAGCTCAGATGCTCAGCCATGGGATTTTCATTAGCTGCAGCCTGGGGCAGGGACTCTCTCCTCAGATATAATAAATCCAGAGAGTTGGCCAAGCATCCTACTTTACCTCTCTTCTGTCCCATGCTGGACCTCTGTTCTAAAAAGCCAAAACATTCCTTGAGCACCCTTGTGCCTATAAATGTAATTGTTCTGGTATGCAATTTGTACTGCACTTTGCCCTAAATCTATAAAGTCCTCAAACGTGTTATTCTAGATTTCTTCTAATATCTTTTTTTCCTTTTTTAGTAATTCCAGAGAGTTCTAAGGTAGCATGGTTGTCTCCTCTGATATCCTTCTTTCTTTAGGTTTTTTTTTTTTTTTTTTTTTGAATGCTGCTTTATTCTGAATTTTTCTTCTGCACCATCAGTTTCTGAGGTCGCGTCGTGACCTTTTTTCGCTGAGAAAGTCGTTGTGGCCCTGCGAATATGAAGTACAATGACAAGAATTATTCTTTTGATCATGCCAAAAATAATACCATGAAATTTCTGCGAGCTAAAAACAAGAATAATTTACAGTCTTGTCCATGTTGTGGCTGTGGCATCATTCATTCCTTCCTGAATTTTGTTTTCCTAAATAAAATAGACCCTTATTTTCGGCACAAGCATTGTGGCTGTTTCATGAGTCATGCGTACGCGGGATAGAAAGAGCCCTTTTAAACTGTCACCGAAAAATGAATGAGTGCTCAAGTCCCTTCAAAGCATGCAGTTAAATCCATGCCGACTTTCTGTCTGTTCCGTGGAAGTCACCAGCGAGTCACAGAAACGCGGCCAATAATAGATTTAAAGCTACAGTTCGTGAATTAACAATCAGCTTCACTGTCACGTTTAGCAGCTTAATAGCTAAATTCAGAATATTTTTGAAAGCATTTGGGAAATATCGAGGGCTATAATGCTTCTACATCTAACATCTAAAGAAAGAATGGGGTGGTCAAATTTGGCGTATTCCAAATAGCCTATAGGATATAGGAATTTGTAAGTAAAATGATTATATATCATAGTAAGGGCTACATTCCTTATAGCATATAATTTGTTATATGATTTTAAATATTCGCTCTTTTCAGGCTAAAACTGAGAAATGCGTCTGAGCGTTACAAGCAATGTAATTCATGCCAACTATCCAAAGTCTGTTTTCCTGATTTTTCTGTTCTTATACAGAAAGAGCTTAAATAGATCATATTTTATGTTATTTATGTCTACAATGTTACATATCATTATTCACAAAAATTTTAAGAAATTGTGAGAAAGCTTGAAAAATATTCATACTTAAGTATAAAAACCTAGAAAAAAGACGAAATAAGACGTCCATATTCATAATTTCCGCCTCTTGTAATAATAATATTCTGTATTATTATTATTATTGTTGTTGTTGTTGTTTTAAAAAACATGAAAATTACTGCCAAATAACAGAATTGATTTGGCTGGAAATAATATTTTACTATCCCAGGAAGCAAAATAATCATGTGAACGGAAATTATATTTTACATTTCAGCTCGTCTCGTAGTAAATCTTTTGGTGTAAACTCGATTTAAACAAACGCCCACCTTTCAGCAATTGCTTCCAGCGCCCCCCGATGTTCTCTGAACGCCCCCGTTGAGAAATGCTGGACTACAGTCGATAATGAAGGACTGACTGGTGGACGGAGTGGAGGGGCTGAACAGCTGTCTGTCTCAAAGCATCGTCCACTTCAAGCTAAACATTATTGTTATGTTTTTAGGTTGTTTTAACGTTCATTGAATGTATATTGAATGTAGTTTATGTTAGTGTCTTTGCGTACATTAGTTGCTTGGTTGGCTACAAATGAGAAAACATGTTCAATACATTATTTAATTTATAAAGAAAACTTGTAAAAACTTGTGATTTAAATAAATAACTGGGGAAGACAACCCAATATTTATTGATAAAGTGTAAAATAATGAAAAAAAAGAATGTTCACTTCAAAATAAAACAATATTTTAACACTGCAAATATAATTGAATTAGCCTTCTGTGCGCACAAACCCCCCATTGACAAATAAACATAATAAGAACAAAAAAGTAAACTACACACATCACTATCCAGTGATAAAATGAAATAGCCTCAAAGCTGTTCCGACAGACTACGCTGATAGTCAGATGACAGTCATTTCCGCTGGAGGTAGTCTTAGTCTAAATTTGAAATTTGAGTTTAAATAATATATTAATATAATAATTACAGGTTAAAAAGGAGAGAGGGAGGGAAAGAGAGAGTGTGATAGCATGTATTGGCTATCACACTCTCTCTTTCCCTCCCTCTCTCCTTTTTAACCTGTAATTATTATATTAATATATTATTTAAACTCAAATTTCAAATTTAGATTTAGGTTCAGTATTGAACAAAAAATGCACTTTTTAGTAGTAATAAAGTAATAGTAATTACATTTTTTGGTAGTTAAAAAAATCTGCTGAAATATTTTAGAAAAAAAACCAATTGATTTTAAAATGAAGAATTGTTTATAAACAATCAAATTAATTTGTCTGTCGTTTTGCTTAAAAAGAAAGAGCACCTTAATCAGACTATTTGTATGAATGTAAGAATTTATATTAGCCTATCTAAACGTATGTAACTGTTTATATGTATTGTTGGAAAAAATAAATAGCCTAAATGAATCCTACTGCTATGAGTCATACAATTTCTCTCATTCATATTTCTATGGCCTTTTCCTACTTACTATGGTTCAAATTAAATGAAGACAGCCATTCAATAAATGCGTTGGGATAAGATGTAGTCTTCGTGTACTCCAGGGGGCGCCTTTACGATCTTTCCGCTCATTGCAGGGTTTCTTCAAACGCTAAGGCACGTAAGAGAAACTTACTGTAAGGGCTGCAGCGCGCTTCCCAAACTAGAACTACACACAAATGCATTTCGTGCAATTAAATGTATTTTTTCTCCTTGAGTTGTGGCACAAAGAAAATACACCAGAGCACTAATTGAAAATAAAAGTCTTGATTAAAAAAAAAATCGCCTTTTAAACTATATGTCCCTGCATGTCATGGGATAGAACAGCATTTTTATGTATGCCTACTTTGCGAAAAATTAATAATAGGTCATACTTACTTAAATGTAGAAATAGTTGCAATATAGCTCAACAGCCACATTAGTTTAAAAATAAATCGGTGAGGAATACAGGTATCAAATTAATGCCACACTTCTACAGTACAAGATGGAGGATAATGACCTACATTTGGCCCATGGCCTTTGGTTGTGTGACTGGTCTGAATGCCAGACTCCAGCAGCTGTGCAAGCGCAGCTAGACAGGAACAGCTCGGGTCATCTTCACGTGCCCTGGAGCCCATCCTGATGGCCCGAGGCACTGGACACGCGCTCTGACCCTTCACAGAACCACCCAGACGCTGGACATAATGCAACCTTTCATATCCATGTCTGTCTATCTCCTGTGTGAGTATCAAATTCTTACATCCGCAGGACTGAAGTTGATTCTTTCACAAAGGATACACAGACACTCACAATAACATAGGCACATGTGTACATACATAGACTCACACACAAAACGGAGCCAGCACACACACAGACCCTCCCCAATCCTCCTCATGGCTACTCTAAAACAGACAGTGAAAGACATTTTTATTACCAAAACTCTTCCGACAGCAATACAGCCATGTAGATTTCAACACTCAAATGCTGCTCTCACTTCCAAAAGAGACTGAGTGAATGAGCAACCACATCACACAACCTAACAAGAACATTACTACTATTTCACGTGAATTCAATCCTCTCTCTAAAAGACAGCGGCTGACCTTGAATTGGACACTTGTGGAATCAAAACCTAAACTCTTTGGAAATACTCTGCACCTAAAGCAATGGGAAGCAGATGACGATCAAAAGGAACATCAGATTAATGCTCCATTTGCTGAATGTCTTTCACACAGGGATAAAAAAAAAAAGAAAAGAAGGAAAGAGAAATTTTTACTCATTCAGAACAAAGATACTTATGTACATTTGTCATCATATTCAACAAAAACTTGACATAAAAATAAAAGATTATCTTACTTGTTTAGTAATAAAACATAAAATGAAGACAATACAGACCAAACTCCTTCATTATTATCCTCAGGTTAGCCGTATTCCCCTGTTTCTACAAAAATCAGCCCACTTGAATTGTGTAGTTTTAGATTAGATTTAAAATGAGCATTGTCAGTATACAAAATGATTGGGTCAAATACATTAACAACAAACGTGTTGACAAGCTAAATCTAACAGCGATACCCAGGTGAACACACACACAGACACACAACATCAACAGTCTATGAATTGATAATGGCACTGCTGCCCAACCGTGCTCTGGGGACTTACATCCCTGAAGCAGTGCAGAAAATCGAATTTATTGAAACGCAGCAGCAGCTGGATTTGCACTTCCGAGAGAGGGATTCCGTTACAGCCAGCGGAACTTAAACTGGGATTCTGAGAGTTCTGGACTGCTGAGGGAGAGCGAGGAGGTTTAGCCTTTGGGCAAAGTCTACATAGCACCAGATCACCCACTGCACATACATCTTGAGATAGCCAGCAGTCATTGTCAAGACCTCAGTGTAGGAATTTCAGAAGGATCCACATAATTTTGCATTATTTGGTTGAATTTTGATTCACCAGCTAGACCAGATTTTGTAAAGTTGTTTTGTTGATTATGGTCACCCAAACACAACTGTTTTAACCTTATTTTTTAGAATATAATTGTCAATTTATTACAACAAGCCTTCATATTGTAAACATATGTATACTGTCTTTAATTGGATGTTGCCATGAACAAGCAGTCAGAAAAGAGACCAACAACTGACTCCATTGGAGTCATTTTTTCAATTATATCTGATTAGAAACTAACTGAAAAATGACTCCAATGGAGTCAGTTGTTCACTCAGTAACAGGTCTGAACAATTCACTGACTGGCCGAAAGGGATTCAAAGTGCTCAGGAGTGAGTTCAAGACTGACTCATTAGAAAAATTCAAAAGAGTCATTCTTTTTTTGCGAATCAGATATCACAGCATGTCTCAATACAGGAATTTTGAAATTGACTCTGAAACCAGAATTGATCCCGAACAAATATTTCTTATTGAAAAAATAAATGTGTTACAGGCATCGCTAGGGATTCTGGGCCACTTGCACAAATTTTGAGGCCCTCTTAAAACCATGTTCAGTGAGCCTACTGAAAGTTTCTTAAAATTAGGGAACAAAACAATCTTTTTTTTTCATGAAGGCATAATTTCATTCCTTAAAGGGATAGCTCACCCAAAAATGAACATTTTGTCATCATTTACTCAACCTAATGTCATTCTAAACCTGTATGAGGTTCTTTCTAATGTTGATAGATATTTTGAAGAATGCTGGTAATCAAACAGGTGATGGTCCTCATTGACTTCCATAGTATTTCCTTCCCTACTATGGAAGTCATTGGGGACCAACAACTGTTTGGTTCTTCTTTTGTGTTCAACACAAGAAAGAAAGTCATACAGGTTTGGAACGACATGAGAGCGAGTAAATGATGACACAATTTTCATTTTTGGGTGAACTAGTCCTTTAAATTGTTTATTTGTAACAAGTTTGCACAAAAAATGTCAGCTTTTCAGATTTTCAAAACAGACAAATTATGCTGATTTGCACTTAAAAATGCTGTGTGAAGTTAAAATAAGTTCAGCTTTTAAAAACGCATCTAGTGGCCCTGCATTCTTTCTTTATTATAAGCTGGTGAACAATTAATGCCTGGATGAGCTTTTCTTGGCTAAAGAGTCAAATATCATATTCGCTTGACACAGTTTCCTAGGTCTTGCAGTTAAAGAATCAATTATTTTCGGAATGGCGTCCCAGCAACTGGATACACATCCAGCAGATACATTTCTTCTTGTTCTTCAAATATCCTACTGGAGGAATACTCTGGTGCCGATCTCAATTCTGATAAAATGAATTTAATGAGAGATTATATCTTACAATACATTTACACAGATAGCTATACAGATGTTAGGCTCCCCAGTAATGAAAATGTTAAGAGATCATCTTTTTGTGTAGTTAGACACATATGCATGCCAAGGTGTTGTCCCCACTAGAAGAGTTCTGGCTGTGACCCCTTCTTGGCCAAGCACCCCCCAGACCGCAGCCCCCAGGCCCCTGTCTCCAAACGCTGTATCAGGCCTGCAGGACAGCTGTCCTTCTCCCCTTCGCCTCAAACTCTCTCTCCCTAGTGCTTTCAAAAGCTCCCTGTGTCACCAGACTGATTAAAACAAACACTGCTCATATTTTGGTATCTAATCCAATTGTGCTCTTTTTCCTCAAACTGAGCCTGCAGCGCGTGGGGTATTGGGTGTCTGGGACCCCCGTGAGCCCCCCTCTTCTGTGGCAGGGCTTCAATTTCAAACACTCTGGGACATCACATAGGGGGAGCCAAGCATAAATAAAGACTTACAGCGGCTCTTTTGAAACATCCAGGTACAAGTGGAAATATTTACCTTCTTTTCCTGTGTAACTTTATTTGACTTTGATGGCTTAAAATAGTGTCCAGCATTTGTAGTGAGATTGTGTTTGTGTTCAGGGTATTTGTAGACATCGGCTGGTATGGGGATAAAAGGAAGGCCTCTCTCAGGGGTGACCCTTGGTTATATGGCCGACTGCTATGGGGGTGGATTGTGAGACTTACCCCATGTTTATTGTTTTATTAAAGGGGGCATGTTGAGCTTGTGGGGTCAGGACTTTTCCTGATATCCTGACTTAAAGTAGTAGACTTGTGTGTGCATTGGCCTGAGCGAAAGGTCCACATGCAGTCGTAATTACAGATACGGGACTCAACATGTGGTTGCTTTGTTTACCATCTGTAGTAAGATCACACAATCAAAAACGTTCAGCTTGAGAGCTCACAAACTCTCCACTTGGCACCGGTTCTTGTTCAAATGAGTCTTCCTCTACATGACTCGACCCTCGAATGTTGCCAGGTTATGACAAGAGCATTCTAGCATTCATCCCCCCTCCCTCCGCCAAAAGATAAACACATGGAGATTTAAGCTGTAACCAGAGCCGTTCGGAGAATTCATTCAAGGGTCAGCAGCACACAGTGTTTTCAGATAACATCCTCATCTCAAATATGTGGCCTGAGTGGCTCCTTTAGGTTCATTATTGGTGCACTGCTCCATATTTGACTCCGTAGGAACTGTATTAGATGATTAGATGATCATAATTATTGATACTTGCAGTGTTGCTTCTGCTGAGATCAGCAACATCAACTTAAAAATAGCACATAGATGTAGAGTTCATAAGAACACAAATCAGGACTTTGGTAATGAATCTTTTAACGGAAATCAAGCATGACGTTTTTAGCACCATCTAGTGGATGAAATACTGCTGTCTCATAATGAGTGATGTATTTTCCTGTATTGTGGATCCTGTCTAGCTTTTCAGAAGTAGATTATCACTTGGAAAAACCATTTAGATATCTAGTGATATGTTTGAGTTGCATATATTCATTTAGGCACCATTCAGTTTTATTGTGTAGACCTGGACTCTTTCATTGAGTCTGATTCTTCGTGTAAGAACAGAGTGCAAAGACTTTAAAGCTGCTCTAAGTTTATTTACTGGATTGTAAGAAGAATTTTAAACCCCTCCCTAGTATTCATATTCCAGTGTGAATCATACATGTGTCATTGTCCAAAGAAAGCTTACAGAATCATCAAGGACTGTACGCCCACCCCGCACACAAGCTGTTTTCAGCCGTCGGACAGATGGCACTGGAGCACTGAGTCACAAACAACAAAATTCACTTAACTCCAGTTTAATGCATTATAACACCTTCACCTCATTGACTGATCCTGCTCTCTTCACCTCACTGATTGATTCTCTCTCTCTCTCTCTCTCTCTCTCTCTCTCTCTCTCTCACACACACACACACACACACACACACATATATACATACATATACACACATTTCCATTCAAAAGTTTGTAGTCAGTAAGTTTTTTTTTAAAATAATACTTTTATTCAGCAAGGATGCTTTGAGTTGTTCAAAACTGACAGTAAAAACTTTACATTGTTACATTGAACCTTCTTTTTTATCGAAGAATCCTGAAAAAAAAAAATGTATACCGGTTTCCACAAAAATATTAAGCAGTACAGCTGTTTTGATGATAATAATAATAAATGTTATATTAGCATCAAATCAGCATATTAGAATGATTTCTGAAGGATCATGTGACTGAAGACTGCAATAATGGCTGCTGAAAATTCAGCTTTGCCATCACAGGAATAAATTACATTTTGAAATATGTTAAAATATGTTGACATAATATTTCACAATAATACTGTTTTTACTGTATTTTAGATCAAATAAATGCAGCCTTGGTGACCACAAGATACTTCTTTCAAAAACATTTTTAAAAAATCTTTCCGATCCCAAACGTTTGAATGGTATTTATACATTCTATATGATTCTTATTCAGTTTAATTCAGAAACTTCACATTTAGAGCAAAATAACCATTTCTGAGAGTGTCAGTCTGAGAGGCTACTTAGTTTTTGCACTAAATTGCTCATTTAAAACATATTAAACAAACTAAAACGTTCCCAGGTCTCTGAGGTAACTTTCATCATTATTTGCTTTTGGCAAACCTGATGTATAGCTTGTCATCCAGCATGATATCTTAAGAGCCAGGAAAATCACACAAAATGCACCGCCAGGCCTAGTTATGATATATGGCCCATTACCTTGAACTCCTTTGCGGTAATCATGCAGTTTTTTTTTTGCATCCATTGGGCCAAAGCGCAGAACTGACCTTAATATGTAACTTCAAACAGCAAGAAAAGAGCACTGGACCTGAGAAATACAGCCATAATCATTCCCTGTAACGACCGCGCTGCTTGAAGTTTGAGACCTGACCAAGAGTTTAAGTAGCCCACAACTGTATATCAACTGTGGAGACTGCAGAGTTACAGCCCCTTCCAGCACTTTCGGCGCTGAAGCCAAGGTTGTTTATGGCTATAACGTTGCAATATTGCCTGTTTTCATACATACGGCAGCTGGCAAAGTCTAATGTAAAAAAGATGACCACAATCTCTCCAAAACAACTCTACTTCATTAAATTCATTAAAATTTTGCAATTAAATGCACTGATAAGCACTTAACCATATAGAGGCCCGACTAGGTATAAAGTAATTTGTAGCTTGGAAAACAGAGGTTATATTAACACGGATCATTACAGGTAGCATAAAATCTTTGGCTTTTCTTTAGGTTCATACTAGAAAAGAGGCCTATGGCCGTGTGTAGTGGGCTTGTTCGTGTAGACAGTATTCACGTCTTTATCTGATGGAGAGGAGCACAGAATCAATAAAGCAATGGAGCATGAAGACAGGGCGGGCAGAGAGAGGAGATATAATACTGCCCACACCAGAGCAGCTGTGGCACACTCATTTGTCACCACTGTATTTGTGCATGTGCGGAAAGAGAGATAGCGAGACAGATAGAGCAAAAACGACACAGTATGGGACAATGTATTGATTGTAAAACACACACAATCTGTATATTAAGTCATATTTTAGTATAGCAGAATAGACCAAAAAACAAAAAGTTTTTTAATTGTTTTAACTATTATAATCATTTTAATTTTCCTTCTTACAGAAATAATCACGATCATGGTGTATTTATTTTCCATAATTCTGGTGTTCATCTGTCAGATAAGCCATCATCCTGAAACCTAATTTACATCAGTGTGTGGTCATCTAAAGAGCATTTTACTCTGGACCCAGAGGAGGATGGGAGTCAGGCAGTGGGTTCTTTCGCCTGCAGTGTGATCGTCTTCAAAAGGTGACCTTTACAGTGCTGAAAGAGCCAGAGTAAATCTCCACCATACACATTCACACACATCTCACCAGCACACACATGTGAATGTGTGATGTCTGGGGTAATAAAATATTATTTTTGGAAAGATTCTGATGGATTTATTATTTCATCCTCATACCTTACTTAATGTAGAAAACATGCACTCAATGTTACATAATTTATGTTACTTATATAATTCATATTGATTATGCCATTTTTGTTATATAAAGAATCTTGATTAAAATGCAAAAGCAAAATACTAAAAATAAAGATGTACAACACTTTTTTTTTTTTTTAATTCAATAGAAGTACCAGAAGTACATATCAGCTTTTATAGAAGAGCCTTGGACAAAGCCAAAAAAAAGAAAAGAATAAAAAAGAACCACTGCTCTACACTGTATTGTCTCATGTATATTTATTGGTTGTAACCTTGTCTGTAAATACTTTGCGTTTATAACGAATGTTATAAACGCAAATGAATGTTTCCATTAAGCTTTGCCCTGCAAAGGCAACTTGACAATGATACTGATTTAGACTTGAATTTTAGCCACAAGAGGGTGCTGAACGTCCACATGGAATGAGATCCGTTTCACTGTGGCGCAGATTTGCTGTACTGATGCATGATGGGTAAGAGACATTTAGCTGCTTTATCCAATTTTAAGAACCAATACAATAAATTTAAGAGTGCCTGTATTTTGTATACAAATTTTGTATTTTATGTATTTTGTTTGTGTTTTCACTGTTTATATGTAGTATTGTAGCTCTAAGTGTACTTTGTGTTTGTTTTGTTGTTGAAGTTTAATTTAAAAAAAATTAAGAATGACTTGTCCTTATGGAAGCCTAAATAACACTAAATAAATAAATAGGTAATTGTGAAATTTACGTATAGGGAGTTTAAATAAGAAATAAACTCTCACAATCACAAGAAATACAGACACACACAATTATATAAAAAAATGCATTTGCAAGAAACACGCAATTGTGAGTTATTAAATCACATTGTGACACTGTCACAACTGTGAGATAAAATGCTGCAATTACTTATTTATTTTAAACTTATGCAATGCTGCAATATAATACTTTCTTAGCTGGTGTTTGAAAGCTAAATGGTTTCTGTTGTATTTAGGTGCCTCATTCCATTAAGGTTGTTTTAATATTGCGATAATTAGCCTTTATAATGATAATGGATGTTTATATTGCTGAGGAATATTAGTTCTGCTTGCCAGCGTATTACGTCATTATAAGCAATTGTCCCAGCCATTTGCTGTCTTTATGCAAATGAGATTCCTGGACCATACAGGCAATTATCTGTCTCACCTGCAGCATATGTCTTGTTCCTGACTGGTTAAACAAGGGACATGGGGTAAAATAACATCAGTAACAAAGCTGGCTCAATCCTCATTACAGCCTACAGTAACTGTTTAGTTTTAGTTTAGTTTACTGCTGTGACTTTTTCTTTCTTTCTTTCTTTTTTTCTCACAGCTTTTTTACTGCACAAGATGTGAACTCATGAACTGGTGTTGTGTAGATTACATGTGGATTACTGTGATGTTTTTATCAGCTGTTTGGAGTCTCATTCTGATGGCACCCATTCACTGCAGAGGATCCGTTGATGAGCAAGTAATGTAATGTTACATTTCTCCAAATCTGTTCCAAAGAAGAAACAAACTCATCTTGATGTGTAAATTTTCTGTAAATTAAAATTTTTGGGTGAACTATTGCTTTAACAAGCCTAAATGCTTGGCGTATTCATACAGAATAATTCTTGTATTAGAAAGGACATTTATTTTAAAAACAGTATGATATATTTTTTCCTCACAATTACAGTTATTTTCTCTTCATAGTTTCCTCTCTCTCCTTCCAGGCTTTAATGTTTGTTTTTTAGCTTTTCCGAAGAAAAATTGTAGTGGAGAAAAATGCACATGACTGACATGGTCTCTATCTGAGCAAAAAAACACATGTACGACATTCAGGAGGTGGCTGTTTCCTGTTAGATGCTTTGTTCCTTTATCAAAAGGCCTCCCAATGTGTAAAGACCTCCTAGTCATTAAGCTGATGGACGACCACGTGGGGCTTTAGGTTGCAGATTATGAGTGAACTGTGCTGAAGAGTATTCCCTCTAATGGAAATTGCAGTCGTGATGTGCACTTACACACGTAGAATTTGAGTCAATATGCTCTTGTTTCATGTCTTGTTCTAATTTCTGTGGCATCAACAGAGACATGTAGGATTTGGCTTTATAGACAAATACGTGACAGAAAATTATTCATGCAGCTTTGGAGAATGTGCATCTGATTAATTGCACACTGGGTCATCAAACACAGTATAAAATCCAGCTTCTGACTCATCGAGATGTTCTACACCACAGTTCATTTAAAGCATGATGACAAAAATAGACCTGCGTTTTATATGTACTTTTTCAAGAAAAAAAAATCAGAAGGGTTCCAACTGAACAGTTCATAATAATAACTGCATCCGTTAGATTGGAGCCTTACATAAGCGAGATATGCTCGTATCACTATACTGAGTGGCGTCTCCCAGACTCTAGAGGGCCATCTGTTGGGTCCTCACACCTCCTTCTATCTCTGTAATGAGGGTTTAGCAGTGGCTTAACCCTCTCCCATCACTGCCCATATAGTGCATTATATAACAGAGAGACATATTAAAAAATGACTAAAGCAGAGATGGCTGACCATTAACGCGTGTTAGGATTATTATGTGTGCTTATTCTGGACACGTCGCTCTATGAGGGCACTGTAGCACTGGTTTGGTACAAGATTTGATGGTGCACACAGTCATTAATCAAATCAGTTATTGTGATGGTCTAATACTATAATTATCATCACAGTATTATTACATTCATCAAGAGCCTGGAATGTTTCCATGATTAGGTTTAAATGCAAAGAAATAAAAGGAATGGAGATGCGTTTTTTTCCGATGTTAAGATTCTTGCTTCTGTTCTATTTTAATAATCTCATCCGACCAATGAAGGAATTAAACATTGTCTTTAAATAAATCTTGAAAAGTTTATGTTGTGGATTAAAATGTCAGCTCTCATTCCCAAATGAACATGCGGAACATTAGTAAGAACATCTAATTGATATTATTGAAAAAAAAAAAAAACTTTGTCATTTCATTTATGTACGAGTGTTCTAAACACTTAACTATTATTGTATATTATATAAATATAGGGTTTTCCCTTTCATTTTACTGTAAGATGTGTTTGCCTTCATTCTGATTTTCTCTGTAGTTTTTAATCATGATACGGTACAATTTCACAATTTCTTTGAAGACAGATTCTTTGGCAGATTAAAATGTTTCGCAATGTCACAATTCATCCCAATACATGTAAGGACAATATCCAGGATATTTTTATCACTTTAAGATCACATGGAAATCTCTGGTTCAGTCCTATGGGATGTTCTGTAACTTGCCTGATTTAGCAACAGTAACCAAGGCAGGCGGAGCTTAGCAAAAACTTGATTCTTTTTGGTGCTAGTAGCACAGAAATGGCAAACTACACTTTAATATTACATGTAATCAGGGCTGGGAAGGTTACTTTTAAAATGTATTTCACTACAGATTACAAAATACATGCTTTAAAAAGTAATCAGTAATGTATTTCGTTAGATTACTCAGGTTTAGTAACGTAATCTAAATACTTTAGAATACTTTGAAATACTATGTAACACAAGGGAACATCTACTTGTCTTATTTTTATGTTTTCCAACTCTAAATAAAAGTGACATCTACCAGTCATAAGATTTGTTTTC
>JAFVLL020015745.1:0-44874 GCA_021397915.2 Tor tambroides | reverse complement strand
ACCAATTTAGTCACACCTTGTTGATGGAACCCAGGACTGTCCCCGTCATTCAACACAGATATTAAAACCGTGTCATCGGAATACTTTAAAATATACCGATTTAACATGTCAGTTCGACAGTCATCTGTGTACAGGGTGAAAAGCATGGCAGAGCTGACGCACCCTTGGGGTACTCCGACATTTGTACTCCGACCACAAGAACCAATGAGCTGCAAAACATTTTATCTATTTGTCAGGGTCGCTCCGCCCACAATGAAAACTTACTGGTTCAAAAGCATTTTTGCTTTCAGCCAAGACAAACACTTCTGTCTGTTGACTAGCTGGTGTTATGATCAGCCGATACTGATATTTAAAAAATGTTAAAAAAAATACCAGCCTTTCTGAAGTACCAGGTACCCACTGATGGGCAGCTGCTTTCAAACACTCCCGTGTGTATTTGTGTAAGATTTCTTTGAAGAGCATTAAAGGTGCTTCAAGGAGCATCACAACTTGTTTTTGCAGCATTGAGCATTGTAGCCAATCACAGACATGTCTGTTGAGCATGTGAATGCAATGGCCAATTGGCTCAAAAAAAAATTTTTGCTTAGCACAAGTTCACGCCTGTGAATCCTTTCCAACAAAGCATAAACAATATGTAAACAAGAGTTTTGTTGTGCAGTGCAGACAGCTTCACTGATTATAATGGGAGTATTTGTAAGAGAGTGCTTGTGCCGACCTGAAGTGATTGACAACTTCAGTGATGATAAAGGAAGCGCTCAATGCTCGCTATCTGTATGTGACCCATTCGAAATTAGAATAAAAATGCTATTTTCCATGCTGCCAAGTACACAAACAAGTAGTGACAATTGTATTTAAATGCATGATTGCATCCTAAATGTCAATGATTGCGTTATTTTATAAATGTATTTTGTGTTATTTTATAAATGTCAATGAAAAAAACTATTGCAAAATGATGGCGTTTCCATTAAGCAATGTTATGCAACTAAGTCATGGCGACGGATGTTGGTAGGTTTACGTATATCGCAGCCATAGCACTAGCCATTATTTTTAGTCAAAGGAAACAAAGGTGTTTCTTGGAGGTTTATAGTACATTAAAGAATGATCATGTGACTTTTACATATGCCAGGTGACCTGTAAATGCGAAAAAAAATAAACATTACCGTTTCCATTGCAGTTTTGCGGAATATTCATTCTTCGAATTGCCTAAAAAACCACCTCATGCGAGCATAACTTTTTTGAGATATATGGGAGTTTTTTGCGAAATTGACGTGTTTCCATTGGGCGTATTTTCGATTCGCAATTTCAATTTGCACAATTTGAAGGATGATGGAAACACTGCTAATGATAACTATAGCAGTGGAGAAGACATGAAAAATTTGATTTCAAAATAGATCCAATCCATTATAATGTATTCCATGATGTGTTCCACACAACAGATATGATGTGATGTTATAACATTGCTGCTTATTATACATTTTTAATCCACTCATTTAATTTATAACATTTTTTTTTTTTTTTTGCATATTCAAATAGTTAAAGTAGTTCCAATAGTTTTTTTATGGTACCAAGTTTTGTGTGTGTGTGTGTGTGTGTGTGTGTGTGTGTGTGTCGTGACAACATTAGTTAAAACAATTAAACATGGATATATTTAACAAGTCTTTTTAAGGTTTGTTTTGGGTTATGGACAAACCTCGATGAGTTGTGAACAGTTTTTTCCACAAATTATATCTCTTTCATATCTCAGTAGTTTCTCCTAGACAGCAATGAAATTAAAATGTGGAAACTTTTGGTTGACTCTAATGAGGAAATACCCTAGTAATCTCACTAGGGTCTTGAGAATTTCAGAAGATATCACAACAAGGTCTCAAACTGTGCTCAGACTTGTCAAGATACCAAAGTACGCAATCAAAAGTTCTCAAATATTTCTCACCAAATTCTATCTATGCTAGGCATCTGCATTTTATAGTACTCCTGCTGTTTGTCAACAATTGCCTCATTTGTGTCTATTTTTATTTCTACTAAGTCATATTAGGAAAACATATGAGTTGATACTTAATTGTAACTGAGAACTCAATTACCCTCTGAGTAATACAATTTTCCTCTTGGCTGTGTTGTGCATTTTGGGATGATGGGGATGTTAAATATGGCAAATATGTCATACGTAAAGTTCCCGGAGTCAAGCTCAGATTACACACACTAGATATGGCTTCTCTTCGGACTGCATCCAGGTAAACTGCCAAATGTCACTTCCTGCAGTGAAGCTTGGGGCTTTAGAGGCCTCTCACCCTTCCTGTTGTACTCGTGATTAATCCCATGCAATGAAATCCATCGTCCCGCTCTTTATGGCACCCAAAACAATCCACCAGAAGACCAACATAGAGGTGTCCATGATGCACACATTTAAAGATAGCACTCTTACTCAATCCCTTACGAACCCTGGTGACACAACTAAAGCCACCCATGCTGGTCTGCGGTCAGAATCCAGTCACAAAGATGCTAAATCCTTCAGGCAATCGGCTCTTTGGTTTTTCAGAAATAAGAGAAATGGGTGGTGTGCAGCACATAGAAGCTGAGAGGGCGGCCATCTCTTTCTTTCTCTCTGTTTCCTACTACTACGTCCAAGAAAGTGCCATTCAGCTTCTCGGGAAACAATATGTGGATTCAAGAGCGTTCTGGGTGCTTGGGCCTGGATTCAATCTAACTGTCATGGGAGTTTTCCTGCACACTGACAAAGCTGTTGGCAGTAAGCGCCTCTGGGATCATTTTTACAAATCTCTGCTAGAACAAAGAGCATCATATCCATCAGTATGCCACAATTGTCTACACAGTTCATTCACACCTCGAGCAGCGTGCGTTTGGTTTTCACGTCACCGTGACCCTTCAGTACCAGCGAAGAAGCTGGGCAGATAAACACGCTGTTCCAAAAACATTTTTGGCGCTATAAATCATTGCCGTTATGTATACATTCTACATTCTTGTTTTCTCTGATGACTAAATAGCGACATTGCCTCAGTTGCTGTTAACAGAACTGTCACACATCCAGCCATCTACGATAAGCCACGGATGACATTTTTTTAATAACGATGTTTATATATACACATCTGTTCAGAAGGTCACAGCTAAACAACACACATGCTGAAAACTGACCTAAAACACTTATAAACTAGTGGTGCTTAACTGGTTTTACCAAGTGGCGACTCTACAACCAAAAAAACTGTTTATCGTACAGAAGTAAACTAAATTAAGACTGAAATTTACTTAAATATTTATTAAAGTATTAAGGTCATTTCAGCTGGTTTGTTTGAGTGTTTGGTTTCTAAATGTCTTTTCAATGATTTCATGCTCTTGGCAACTAATAAATCACCACACAAATCATGCTGTGGTCGCATAAATCATTTTTATCCTCGCTGCAAGTGAACCCGTATTAATGTTATCTGGACCATACTTTCTTTTACCTTGCTTGTTCATGTCACGCAACCTGCCGTGTTTACATCTGTCTATTATGATTCTCATAATAGTTAAAATATCAAGGTTTAAATTATTAATGAAAACCACCATCAGAATTCTGCAGCAACATGCAAAGTGAGGGGAATTTATTTAAACATCTTAAGTTATCAAAGACATTAGAAATCAGAACATAGGAATGTGTAGGTTCATCTCTATGTCAAATATTCTAATAGCTAGGGTTGCATGATATATTAAAATAAGATTTATTGTAATGGCCAATCACTGAAACACTGTATCATGAGCTGCAAGCGTGTAAATGAACACAGTGCTACATTTCACTCTGACTAAATAAAACTAGATGGTTTAACGTTTAAAATTTAGACATAAATATTATTGTAATTTCATTCAATAAAATAAAATAATTTATTAAATACTTGTTTTTTACATTACAGTGCAATAGTATTATTACAATGTATTTCTTATTTTATTTAATATTTTAATTTTTGTTTAACATTTTTCATATTGAATGAGTCAAAAACAGTTGAAAACAGATTGTTTTAAATTATTTTATATATATATATATATATATATATATATATATATATATATTAGTGCTGTCAATCGATTAAAAAAAATGTAACTAATTAATCGCACATTTTTCTAAAATTAATCACGATTAATAGTGATTAATTCCACCTAACATTAAAGTTTTTAAATATACTTTTATATTGCAATAATTTCACATTCAATCTTCAAATGTAAAATGTACAAACAACATAAAGACAGTATATTTTTAATATTTCTTTAATGGCATCTTTTTTATGATTGAAGGCAGTGGCGTAGCAAGTCAGCCCCGGGCCCATATGCAAAAAATTTGTACGGGCCCCCCCAAATGATATGGGCTCCAACTCGCATAACTTGTTGATTTTTCGTAAATACCGTTACGTGACTATTCACAAGCTGTTTTAATTACGGTATAAATGCTTGGAAATAATATTTAACGTTTTCAAGTCCATTCATTGCACGCAAGCCACTCAATAATCGCAATAAGCTTTGAGTTTTTTTATTATAACACAAAGTCTCATCTTTCTGTAAATTTTAAGATCAAATGTAACAATAAATGTGTTTTGCGCTCTTTTATTTGTAGTGAGGTAACCACATTCGCCTCAGTTCAAGCGCATGTGAATTAATGATATTTTCCTCTTTAATATTTGCATCACGAAATAAACATGAATAAATATTTGAATGCATATTGAAAAAAATACAAACGAATGTCTCATGAAATCGATCAATTAGAGTTTCAAAAATATCTATACGTGTTATTGCTGTTTTTCGTGTTAAGAAGGGTTGGATGCCACAGACTTTTTTTTTTTTTTTGCAGAGTGTAATTTTCACATTAATATTGCACAATATAATATGATTTTATTATCGTAATTTTGACTTTATTAAATTAGTATGACGTTAATCTTATTTAGTTATTTTTCAGTGTGACACTAAAATGCCGCTGTAGGGTATTTGTACTGCATGCAAACACAATCTTGGCACAGCGGCCCAAAAAACAAAACAAAACAAACAAATAAATAAATAAAAATAAAATAGTATTAAGTTTGACTATCCTGACTCCCCATATCTCCTCATTGGACGCGCCTTTAGAGAGAAATGCATCTTTATGGATTACATAGGCTATTGAAAGAGGTTTTAATTTTTGATTTGAATTATTTCGTTGTAAAGTAGTATTTTATAGCATTCTATAAATATATTTATCATGTCAGTGAGGCAAGTATTTGCTGAGTTTCGGTTCAGTTTTTGTGAAGTGTTCCTGCTCAAGATAAGGACACCCTTGTTTGTTTTCTTTATTTTAAAAAGCAAAACATTTTGTTGATAATGTGAGTGCACACAAATAAAACTATTTGCAGCTTCAAATGATGTATACTCTTACATTTATGAGGAAAAATTACAGCGTATTTTAATTTCCCACTCTTATGAAAAAAAAAAATGCAAGTGATCTCGCTAGCGCCTCCATGTCCTTCAAAGCGCGCTTCAGCTTCCACTTTTAGCACAAACGATTTGATATGTATCACAGGCATGAAGTTTTTTTTGTCTCAAATCGTGTTTATTTGAGAAGGCTAAACTGATCAAACATATGTTCAACTTGCATTTAAAAAAATAAATACAACTTGAATTTAACAAACATAAAATGTTCCAATCATGTTTCTAAATTAACTTAATAAATAAACTAAAAATAACCAAAATGCCATTAAGTACCAAAATTGAACTTTTAATGGCTGCAACAGCAGCTGTGTAAAGGGGAAGAGAGAGAGAGAAAAAAGACACGGGGCTCGGGTCGGACTCAGGAGGAGAATTTGATCAGCTGTCAGATGAATGTCTGTGGGTAGGGCTCTATATTCGTCTCTTGTTTCAGTTGTGCCCCTGGCGGCGGCCCCAGTTCACCAAATTCCATATGTACCTGCATACCCTGCATGCCCAGACGGCCACTACCACTGATTGAAGGCCAGAATCACTGATATCAATACTACTTGATGTTCCTATAAAAATAAGTTTTCTTTCCCTGAATATTTAACCATTGACTGTAGCCATTCAGCGTTACAGTATAATTGAGAGCTATCAATTTTTACATTTATTAGACTTAACTTCTAATTTAAGTGAACTTAAAACAATCTTCACATGAACCTATTATAATAAATGACATATTTAGCTACCTGCGCCCTTTAGCAGAAATATATGGAAAATGAATAGTTACCAAACACTAAATTCTAAATTAAATGTAGATGAACCCCGTAAAGCTATAAAAGTTATTGATTTCCTCTTTCTTCTTTTGTTCTTGGATTAATAGACATCACAGCAGCTGGTTATTAGCTTATTTGCCTGCTATTGCCTGCTAAAAGCTGCTGCTGCTGAACGTGACGCAGATCTGACATGCATCTTATTTTCTCACAAATCACTTTACCTTTTCTGACCCACTTCAGGTCTTAAAGTCTGTACTAATGAGCAGACGAGTTGCATCGGGTGTTTTAGATGAGGGAGACAGTGCTTGGATGCCTCAGGACAGTTTTTAAAACCATTTCAGAGACATGTTCTTAAATGTGATGCATATATAACATATTGCATGCATGCACACAGTTTAAAGAGCTTTAATCGCCTTTTTGGTAACTTCATGCCTTAACTGAGGGCTTAACTAGGACATTGCATGCACGTAGTTTCTTTCGCTGTTTGATATCAAATGATACAGGCTACAGCGCGCGCCGGCACCGTTGTGCGTGTATTTGAAGAGCGCGCGCTACGAGCACAGTATCTTTTCCGCGCTCGTTTGACTCGCGCCTGGCGCGGAGGCGAAGTTACAGCGCGCGTCAGAAATGTCTCCCATTTGATGTGGTCATAAAGACATTCTGCATCTAAATAAACGCAATCCTTTTCAAGAAAAAAGAGACAGAGGCAGCAGTTGCGAATGGGGTGGCCAACCCTAGCCCCGCCCCTGCGTTAATTGCGTTAAATATTTTTAATACGTTAATCAGAAAAAATTAATCGCATGCATTAAAGGGATAGTTCAATTTGAAATTAAAATTTGATATCTATCAGCTTACCCCAAGGGCATCCTAGATGTAGGTGTCTTTTTTTCTTCAGTAGATCCAATTTTGATATTTTTAGGTCAAACCGTTCTAGTCTGTCAGTCATATAATGGCAGGTATAGGTCACTGTCTCTATAAGAGGGAAAAAGAACATGCACAGAGAAATCCAAATTAAACAATTCCCCATCGTAACTACACATTGATGGCCTAAGACACGAAACGAGTGGTTTGTGTGAGAAAACGAACAGTATTTATATCGTTTTTTTTACCTCTTGTACACAACCATGTCCAAGTGATCTGAGTGCGCGCGCATCCGGTGTGTGAAGTGTGTGCGCGCGATTCATTATTCGCAAGCGCCTGAAAGCGTCTGGTGAAGTGATCTCTCACATATAATATCACTCATTGCTTACAGAGATTTAAAGTGTTACTTTTCATCAGTAAGACCTAAACATATTTAGACGACAGACATCGCAGACAACGTGAATTTTTCACAACTATAATAAGTGCTAGATTGTTAGAGCTATAAGCGCACACACGTCATACAATCGGGATGCGTAGCACTGATCACTTGACATGCATATGGCTGCAGAGGTAAAAACGATATAAATACTTGTTCTTGTCACAATAAAACCGCTCCGCCTGGGTGTCTTAGCCATCAATGTGTAGTTACTGATGTGTTCTGTTTAATTTGGATTTCTTTGTGGCCGTTCTTTTTCCTCTTATAGAGACAGTGACCTACACCTGCCATTATATGACTGACAGACTAGAACGGTTTGACCTAAAAATATCAAAATTGGATCTACTGAAGAAAAAAAGACACCTACATCTTGGATGCCCTTGGGGTAAGCTGATAGATATCAAATTTTAATTTCAAAGTGAACTATCCCTTTAACACGCTAATTTTGACACCACTAATATATATATATATATATATATATATATATTTTTTTTTTTTTTTTACATTTTGTTTACTTCATGGTTACTACAAGAGGTGTATCTGAGTGTGAAGACCAAAACTTTTCACGTTTTTCCCAAATGCATCATGCATCAAAGGATGGTTCATACAAAAAGACAGAAAAGAAAAGAATGAAAAAAAAACGAAAAAAGAAAAGGGGGGGGGGGGGGGTTAAAAATATATACATGTTTAAATAACTTCAACAGTTATTTTTATTTTCTATGTAGATGCACACCCAAATTATTCTAGACTGATTTTTCCCCCAAACACAACTATTCAAATCATCTGGTGAAAATTACTGTACTTTTTTATGGCAATATTGTGCAGCCCTATAATCCACACAAGCTTATGCATACCTGAGATGTAAAGATGACTCTGAGATGGTGAATAGCTTTCTTCACAGTAAGAATGTGTGGCACTGTTACCGCTTTAGTGCTGAAACGTGCAGCGCTGGAGGGTAAACAGTTGCGTGTATGAACCGACGCTGACTTTGTTAATAAAAACAAATCTTGGAGGATTTCCGAGCGAATGAGAATGAGCCAAATGGGTTTTTAAACACGAGTTGAGTGAACTTAACCTCTGAAGCCCCTTGAGATTTGCAAAATCAGAAAAAATAAACTCATTTGGATATGTTGAAACATTCCCCAAGCCCATATGCCAGGTGTTTTGAGAGCATAGTAACACTGCAAGAGGAACAGGCTCGGACCAAACACAGAATTAAAACAAAATAGTGTATAAAACCACCAGGTACTCATACAGACAGTCACACCACACATCATCTTCACTTAAACACGCCAAGCCAAGAATAATAATATACTGTCCTTGAGCTGAACTGCACATGACAAACACATAGCATTCTTTATGAATTTGGAAGAGGAAGCGCTAAATATACGCTAAAGCACTATTTTGTTGATGGGTTCGTACAATTACACCTTTGCGGATAGAAAATCTATCGCCTCAACTGTAGCTCAAACATTAAATTAATGCTATACGTATACAAGTGAGTCTGTGCGTTTGATGAAGGAGTCACAGACTATTACCCACCACTGAGCACTCAAAATAAACAATGGAATGGAAGCCATCTGAACACTGCGTGCTGGGATGATTGACAAGCAGCAGCTGGCGACATGGGGAACAACATATATGCGGACACTTCCTTACATACACATAGTATTTATACACATGCATTCTAAAACACTTGCACAATGTATACAAACTGTACTGTATCTACAGTCAATGGACATGTTTCATGCTGACATTTTGCCTGATTTACATCAAATTGTTGAAACGAAGTAAAAGCACAGACTGTATTGCAAGATCAGACGCTCTCCCACGGCACAGCAATAAACAAACAACACGGCCATTATCTGGGATGCCTGCTGTTAAATGGTCCCCACACCTGGTTCGAAAGTGCCTATCCAAGACATGTCCATCTTAAACTGGTTTCACTATGCTGTCTGAAGTCACTTCTTTACTCATTTAACACAACAATGACTAGTACTGACTAGTCTAATTAACACGGAGATGTCTGTACCATCTGGCATGGTTCTCAGAGATGTGTAAATTCACATACACACACACACACACACACACACACACACACACACACAAACACACACACACACACACACACACACACGCACAGGCTATAACACAAGAGGTTGTCTAATGACTGACATCTGGAGGTTATGTTAGGGAAGCAAGTAAAAATGTAGCTGCTAGGAAGCTTTGCTGCTAGTAGAAAAGAATCAGAATTGAAGTCTATATATACATACATTGTTTGTATATGTATATATATATATACAAACAGTCAAATTTATACATTTAATGGTTTTAGATATTTAATATCCGATATGATGTTATTTAATTGTATATATAATTGTATATCATTTATTATTCATTTATTATTATTTAATATTTATACCATTTTATTTAGTATTATATATATATATTTAAACATACACACACACACACACACAAACACACAATCCAATTGATACATTTCACATTTTTTAGATATTTAATATTCTATAATAATAATGTAATAATTTTATATAATTTATTATTATTTAATATTTACTATTTTTATTTAATATTAGATAGATAGATAGATAGATAGATAGATAGATAGATAGATAGATAGATTTTTTTAATGTTTTTAAGGAAGACTCTTCTGCTCACAAAGCCTGCATTTATTAGATCCAAAGTACAGCAAAAACAGTAAAATTTTGAAATATTTTGACTATTTAAAATAACTGTTTTAGATAGACCGACAGACAGACAGACAGACAGACAGATAGATAGATAGATAGATAGATAGATAGATAGATCTATATCTATAGATAGAACTGAACCCCCAAAGTGTTAACAGGCTAATCCTGTCAGACACACGGATGTGACTTGTTAGTCATACTCTTTGAACCTTGTTGACTGTTCCCTGCACTCAGGAACGGCCAGATGATGCCATCCCAACACTCCGGCTTGCATCACGACCCGTTCAAACACAAAGTGAAAGCAATGACTGCCAACAGCCCCCAAAAATACGACTGCACCTGTCACCACAACAATGCCAGTCCGAGGGCACCAGCGAACGGGTCGGGGAGAGGAGGCTCTTTTCACTCATTTACATTACATGGGAAATGAAATCTAGTCGATCACATCTCTATCCTGGCAACAATATCATCTCTTCACATACCTTCAGACGAAAGACTATTTCGTGGAAGGGGAGCTCTAAAGGATTAACCGCAAAATACATTCAACTGTACATCAGACGTGACAGGTGGAGAACACTATCACAGGTGTGTAGAGATTAAGGAGGGGTGAGCTGTGGATGAATGGAGTTAACAGACGTACCTGGTGGACAGATGCAGCTGTGAGGTGCATCCCGAGCCGCCCGGATCTTCGGTAGACGTGCTGCTAGTTTCTGGAAATAAAAAAACAGGACATTTGAAGTCAGCAAAGCTAGTAGTTGGTGTTAGTTTGTTAGTCTTTATTTGTTATTCATGCAAACATTTCTCACACATTCACTGAAGTTTTAACCAAGAGTTAACCAAGAATATATACTACTGTTTAAAAATTTGGGGTTGCTAAGATTTGAAAAAAGTCTCTTATGCTCACCAAGGTTTCATTTATTTGATCAAAAATATAGTAAAACAGTGATGATATAAAATATTGATGAAATGTTTTCTATTTTAATATATCTTAATATGTAATTTATTCCTGTGATGACAAAGCTGAAATTTCAGCATTATTACTCCAGTCTTCAGTGTCACGTGATCTTTCAGAAAGCACTCTGATTTGCTGCTCAAGAAACATTTCTTATTATTATCAATGTTGAAAACAGTTGTGCTGCTTAATATTTTTGTAGAAAACATGATGCATTTTTTCAGGATTTTTGATGAATAGAAAGTTCAAATGAACAGCATTTATTTGAAATACAAATTATGTGCAATATATAAATGTCTGTCACATCTTGCTAATTAAAAGCATTTATTTCAGTAAACTTCTGAACAGTAAAAATTCTAAAAAATATTGAAGTAGCCTATACAAAAAAAAAAAATTATAAAATATTATTATTAAATAAATGTATAGTTCAGCCATGAAACTCTAGATGGCGCAGGCTGGCGGGTTGTTAACATAACTGATGATATTCGGAGAGTTTAACGACTTGGCACAAGCTGATTGGTTCATGTTGCATATGCAGCCAATGAGCTCACAGCCTTGCATTTATATGGCTGGCTAGCATTCACCTGAGATTTTGCAGCGCGCTTTCAGAGTTTCTCTGAAACCCTCCACCTTCCCCAGCTCCACCTGTATAGATCTGCTACGGGTTATTATATGTAATTTGTGCAGCAGCAGTATGTCTTGAATACTCACAGCTCCGTATCACCATATGCATTGGCAGTAGCAAGTTCCTGTACTTGCTTGCAGCAGCAGCAATAATCTACAACTAAAGCAATTACCAACAGCAGCAGCAATTCAGCAGCAGCAGTGTAGCAGATCTATTCCGCCAAGACCAAATACATTAACATTATCATACCCATCACCATGCTAAAATGTTCCGAGAGTTGTCATGACTGAACATCATATATGATCACAAAGAAATAAATAAAATATACAGAAAAATATTTTTAGACATATATTAAATTTATAAATATATTACATGGCATTTGAAATAGAATATGTCATGTAATATATAAATATATTGCATGACATTTCTTTTGAAATAACAAAAGAAAACTCACTGAAAAGCTATTTTTGAATTGACCTAAGAAGCTTAACAATTATATTTGGTGCTTCGACCTTCACCGGGGCACAACTTCTGTTGTTTCCGCATAGCTTTTGGAACCTTTCGCTCTATTAGCAGCGTCACGTCTGTGTGCACTAAAGGCACTGACAGGTGACGCCTTAGATATTTGATTAACAATGTATGTGTGCATACTAGGTCACTTTTTGAAACAAACTGAATTGGTTACATTGTAGAAACTCCAGTGCAGTAAAGGTATCAAAGTGAACACTTAACTACAGATGAACAGGATTTAAACAGTTGGTGCTCTTTAAAAAATGAAATTTCCGCAAAAGTAAGATTAAACAGAGCTACTACTGTATTTTTAGCCCGAACTTACAAAACCACAGCTAAAACAGACATAATCACTGTGTGCAGTGCCATTTCACTGGTAGAACAATCATTGACTGGCTACATTTATGACTGTAAAGTTTGTCAGGCATCTGCATTGTGGTACAGGTCATGCCCTCTCCTCTAATATTGAAAGACTGAGGCTAAATAACTCTGCTATCGGACATATTTCTTGCCCCAGTTTATATTAACCATTGATCGTTTCAGGGCTTTATTTGGTTGATACTGGCAAACCCTCTTCCCAGCTGGAGAAGTCTTCACTCAAACCACTCTCAGACACTACAAGCTATTGTAGCAGTTTTTCCACACTACTGAACTCGGCAGCTCTACAGATATTGTAACACAGAAATAGCTAATGGAGGTTAAGAAGAAAAGGAAAACCTAAAGAATGCTAAGATGAAAATATACTGTACGTGTGACAGCAGGGTTAACCAGCAGACGGTTGTTCTGCAAGCACAGAAGCCGTGGAAAATGCATTACAATTTGGAGGGAACCTGTGCTGTGCGTAAACTGCTTTTCCACAGGAGCAATGTCCAGGGATAATGCACACGCTACAGGGTTTGCCAGAGCTTTAACTCATGATTTTCCAGTGCTGCATTCCCAAATAATATGTTTCTTTAAAATATATTCTAAGCATTTTCATTTTTTTTTACATCAAGCCATGGAAAAGTGCATCCAAAACCCCATTTCACTTAAACCTAAGAGCTCTCATAAACAATTACCAAGCAAACAATAACCAGTGATGAAAAGTTAGCATGAAGAGTTACATTGCCGGGAAGCACCTTGAACAAGATCTAAAGCAACAAAGACTTAGCTTTCATTTTGAAGCACATTAAGTTACTGAAGCATTTAATTCTGGTAGGGTGTGTTCTTTTATGCTCGAATAAAGGTGTTCTTAAAGTCAACATGAAATCAACAATGACCCTATTTGCTTTCTTAATACACAACTCTGGTCTTATTGTGCACGATTCATCTGTGCATGTTATTCCAAAGCGAAAAAATGTTTTGTTTTGGTAATCTTTCATCAAAAGTAATAACTTGCACGCCTCTGAAATGACTCTCCTTTTCGGCTGATCTGACGAAGAATGTTTTTCAACCATCTGGCTTTATTTTTGGAATGCAACACCCACTTTTCACAGTCCAGTCAATTCTACATCACTTGTCCTCCAATTTTTCTCATAAAATACCTCATTAAAACTTGAAAATGATTCCACTTTCAAAAACAAAGCTTGTTTAGCGAAATATATGGTTTTTCATTACATCCATGGAACCTTTCCATTGGACAAAAGGTTCTTTATAGTGGAAAATGGTCTTTAAATCGTTAAAAAGTTCTTTACACTAAGAAAAAAATGGTTTATTTAAGAACTGTTTGCTGAAAGGTTCTTTGGGGGAACCAAAAATGGTTCTTCTATGGCAGCACTGTGGCCCTTTCTTGGACGCTTTGTTTTTTTATCAATATATAGAAGTGCAATGGTTTGTGAACATGTTTCATGCTGACTTTAAGATGACGTAATGTAAATGGTAAGGTTGCGGTAATGGCATGAGACAGCTGATGCCCCAGTGCTTGCAGGGATAGGTTGAGAGGGAGGAGACATTCTCTGCCTCCCAGCTTTAATGGTAACCCGATGCCCAGCATTTGCTCTGGTTTTAACAATCTATTTTGAAAGGATGACAAAACGTTTTACAATTCCAATGTCCGATTACTACTAAGACCCCAGACTTTGTGCCTGCAGGCCTAACTATATCGCTATTTCCATTTCTTTCATTCTCTCTCTCTCTCTCTCTCTCTCTCTCTCGCTCTCTCTCTCTCTCTCTCGCTCTCTTTCTCGAGTTTAGCTACTTTCACCCTTAACAGATCTTGATTACACCCCTAAAGGCACGTTCTGTCATAAATTGTGAAATCAGCACCATTCTAACCTTCAACAGGCACTTCCAATGTATATGTTTCTCAGCTTTAATGGAGACATATACATGCAATTTTATGGTGATGCTGAAACGTCAGTTGTCAATATGTCTATGAGAAACATCTGCCGTTGATAACAGAACACCCCTGAGATAAACACATTTCAGATGCTTTTCAAAGGCCCATCAGTATTAAACCAAACTGAAACCTATTTTAGCATTTTTTTTCCACTACAATAAGCACATTTTCCTCTAAAACTCTCATTACTGTAATGCATGTGGACATTTTACTACTAGTAATTGCCATTATTCTGAAGGAAGACTCTCATTACATTCTCATCACAATAATGCTGAAATTCTTTTCCTTTTCTGCATTACGTAAATTAGAATGGGCGATGAAATATGCCTAATCATCATGTTACAATGCCTGAAAGGTGGCTATTTTCTAATAAGCAAATCAAATTAATATTTTTATGCCTTGGATATGTTCTTGACAGATTTCAGTGCGATCCACCTGTAAATGACTCAACATTATTCAGATACTGTATCACACTCAACCTCAGATTGACTCACACTTGGCTGCCTCTACTCCAGTTGGCGTACTCTCATTAACACACTAAATATTCACCTCCATCATCCTCTGCAGACTGTATTACTTTATAAACCGCATATAGTGAGATGGCAGCCTTTCCCAGAGCAAAATTCTACCCAAGATACTTTTAACACCTCCACTATTTTACATGCAGCTACCAGAGGCCAGTATGAAGGGACCATGGCCGCAGGCAACGTACTGTATATATATATATATATATATATATATATATATATATATATCTTGCTTTTCTCCACCTCACCACTTCAAGCTCAATCCTATTCTACACAGACGCTGTGCTCGGCCAGCGCTAAAGCTGGCGAGAGCCCTAACTGCTTGATTGTTGATGTAAAACAGGTGGTCGTATGGTGACACAATGTGTTCAGCAGGTCTTGCATGCTGCAAATAATAGTTTTGCTAAACAACAACAGTCACAGCTTTCAGTAGCTGAACAGACTTCGCTTAAAACTCAGTCAGATGTGGATAATGGGGGGGGGGGCATCTACCCGATCACATCAATTATGTGTACTTTTATTAAGACAGCTACACTAATGGATGTGTCAAAATGGCAGCAAGAAATTTTGGCAATATGATTGGGTTATTTATAGACACTCATTCTAGAGCAATGCTAAAGAGGATGTGAAAAATTTGAGCCATGTAAAAGAGGCTGATCTGGCATTTGAAGAGCTATAATACCTAACAAACCTAATTCAATAATCAGGATTTAATTGTTTATCACTTATGTGTGACATTTATTGGTTGAAATATTAATATTAACGAATAAGTTTATTTAAAGTCAGTATAAAAGTTATTTTCTTTGTCAGTTAAACTAAAAAAGTAGTCAGTAATTAGTTAATTCTGTATTTTTTCACGTTTTATCCTTAAAAATATAGATAAAACGAAAAAAGAGCAATGAACGCAGTAATAAAACAAAGGAATAAAATAACACCAAATAAAAATAACTAAACAAAAGCCCAAGAAAACTGGTCACAGCAATCAAAAACGAATTATTTTGATCCATGTGCATGAGCGTTTGAAAGTCCACAGAGCTCAAACTGTGCGCAGTGAAAGTGCGTAAACAAACGCAGGAGGGCCAATAAACAAACTAAAAAACAGACGAGAGATTGAGAGCTTTGGTCGTCAATTTCTCCGCCTTCAAATTCGTATTTAAACATACCTGAACGTAGCTCCAGAAACATAAACCTCTACCTCTGAATGAAACATTCTACCTCTAAAGTCTAAAACAACGCACTTCTCGTTGAGATACAATACTTCAACAAGGTGAGACAACATGAACATCTCTTACACACTGTCCTCGCACTCATGACTCAAGCAAATAGCTTGAATACGTATGACTAGATAGTATTACAACCACAGACAAATGTCTGAAGAATAAAAGTCACCGCTCACCTCCTCTAATATCTGATCCAGTCGACTCCACAGGACGGGCTCCACCTGTTCCAGAGAGATCCAACTGGAGATACGCGGATCTCTGTCCTTTTCCAAACTGAGCACCCTGGACTGCAGATCTGACGTCCTCAGGTAGAGCAACACACAAACTCCAAACGAGATCAAACACACGCACACTGCACACACGTCCTTCCAGTTCGTCAAAAGGCGCTTTTGGCAGGGATGCTGAACGCAGGTCCTCTCCCGACTGGACTGAGGTGATACTTGCAATTTCGTGTCCTCCATGGCTGTGAGACTTATGTAGGCAATTTGATGTTTATCCACCACTTTATCACGCTGAACAGGGTAGTGCTCAAATAAACTGATTAAAGTTCTCCTTTCAGGCAATTAAACCTCTTTTCACGTGAAAATATCAATCTTCAAAGCGACCTCAACAGAGGCATGCTGCTCATTCAATTGCATGGAGATAATGGTTGAGTGAGCTCCGGCTCTAGTGGGAGTCTGTGTGCTTTGGTCGTGCCATTTGACGGGGTTGTCTGACTGCTGCGCGCTTGAGTCTCTCTCTCAGAATGAAACCTGACACACACTACGGCTCTGCAGCGCTCACCGCGGGACCCTTCGCTTCTCTGTCTCGGACAAGCCCCTCCTTTCGGTTTATTTAGGCTAAACGGTAGGGCGGGATTCACGGAGGAGCTGACCCCGGCTTTGATCCGACTCTGGAGAACGATATTTTTAGGTGCCTCGCTGAATCAATGCGTAAAGTGCACGTGATATCCACACAATCTGTTTCTTCATCCACGCGTCTAGACCCAAGGTGCGAATTAAGGAGGTGTTTGCAAACAACGTTTAGTTACCAAAACATAAGACTACAAATTAGTCAAAAAACGAGCGTGCTAAATGCATCAACTTGCCAACAAAAATCGCTACTAATCGAATTGGCCACACTCCACAGGAAGCTGAATTTGAATGAAGAGGAATTAATGAATTAAACTTGGAAGAAATTCAACAGGTAATGGCATTCTGGGAAATTGAGGGGTTATTCCCCTGGTTTGTAAAGTCTTTCTGTAAGGCCTTAAACCTTCAAACTTCAAGCAATTTAGAACTATATTAAACAAGACTGTCAAGCCATTATTCAAAGTTTATCATGATTTTGTCTGGATGCTTGAAGAAAAAAAAAGGAAATTTCGGTAGCACTTTAGAATACGGAAACACATATTCACTATTTATTAAGAGTTTAACCTCAATAAACTCCTAATTCACTGCTTATTAATAGTAAGGTTGTTAAGTTTATTGGGTCGGGTTAAGGGATCTAGAACATGGTCATAAAGAATAAGGCATTAATATGTGCTGTATAGCTAAGTACTAAAAAACAGCCAATGTGCTAGTAATATGCAGGCTAATAAGCAACTAGTTAAAAGTGAGAACTGGACCTTAAAATAAAGTGTTACTGAAATTTCTCTCAATTCAGCTGCAAATGATGCACAGTTCTGTCACTATCCATATATTTATGTAGGGGGTGTACAAAATAATGTGAACACCTGGGAAATAGGCAGTGTTTCTTTATTAAAGTATTCTACCACCGTTTGCTACAATACAGCCTCCAACTTCTTAGAATAGATTCATACATATTTGAATAGTCTCCAGTTGAATGTCGCCTACCAGAACATCTGCCAATTACTGTACTTGCAAGGAGGAAGCAATCATTCTATTATAAATAAATAACATCATTCGATTATTTATATATATATATATATATCGGTCAGTCAGTCTGTAAAGTTCTATATTATGTATCTTGCAAATATCTGAACTACTATAACCTTTGTCTGTTGATATACAGTAAAAGTCTAGCTATAAAATGATTATGGATCGCCCTTAGAGAACGAATGAGATATTAGATTCCATTTTTCTTTCTAACAGAATCAGTTAATCAACAATCTACAACTGTTTATTTGTTTTGAACTAAAGGTCCCTTTTGTAGCCAGAGCTCAAAGGTTCACACTGCTGTCGGTTACGTCTTATTTCCCGTCCCTCCTTTTAATGAATGCCTTGGATACAAGTAAGTAGTCATTTTAGCAGACATCCATTTATCCGAAATGACTTACTGTACACTTATTACAGGGACAATCCTTCTGGAACAACCTGGGGTTACACAGCAGGTCTTACAGGTCTCAAACCTGCAACCTTTTGGTAACCATCCCAACCCCCTTTACCCATCACATACATTAGATACTGCAATTATAATCTGCAAGTTTATTGCCAACACAGATGTTAAATGATAAGCTTCACATAGCATACGGTGTCATAGAATCAGAAATGAATGAATTTGTGTTTATACCAATATAAGAATCTCCTTTCAAAACATTCCTCATGCAGCTATAAATTCCCATGAATCTGGTTGATCTGTTTGAGAAAACTTTATCAGCATGAGGTAAAAAAAAAACCTAGCCTCCCCCTCGTCAATCTTTACCACCTTCGCCACTAACTCTTTGATTATTCCCTCCTTTCATCGCAATCTGTGTTGAGTGAGCTGGAGAGAATAGGAGGGGCTCTTCATTTGAAAAACAAACAACAAATTGTCCCACCTAATCAAAGTATGCAGCTACAGGACAAAGCAAGCTTGCATTTTATCACCAAATATCTCTACAGAAGAAAGTTTCTAGGTCAAACCAGAAAAAGAACACAAAATAGTAGATTCTAAAACAGGAGCCAGAAACAGGCAGTCCATGCACGAGGACAAAAGGACAATTGTCCCCTGTCCACAAAACACATGTGAGCTGGCTGTCAGGGGAGTATTTGGCTCAGCGCAGCTATTGGAAAGGGCTGATAGAGTGGACCGAACGATATCTAATTCTGCTCCTGACGCAAAGACCGCCTGAGCGCAAAGATGTGAGTGTTGTCATTTGATCAAACTGGCAGCTCAGAGCGTGTTTGTATTTTTTTTACCAGCCATATATTTGTGTAGAGGCTTTTACGACGGTTTCAAAATACCTCTTTTAATAGATTTTCATTAATCTGTAAATTAAAGGTCATGCCAGTCATAATTACTACTTCATTTGTTTGCTGTTTTGCTGTCTGTAGCAACTAGGCCTGCGGTTAGCTGAGCAGATGAGCTTTGGACCTCCAGAATCAAGATCGCCGACCTCAAGCAGCGGCTGCTCTAATTACATTTACAAAACCACACGGGTGGATTAGATTATAGTACGTTTTCCACAGGCCCACAGAAAGCTTTAAAAAGCTAATAGAGAATTTCCTGGCCCACGCTGTGCAGCTGTGAATTTAGTCAAACTGAGAGATGTCCTTCCACTATCAACCACATCTGAAGCTCTGATGGCCCCACAGAGGTTCATTACACGCGAACTGGAGAGCGTCCAAGGAACTGAATGAACTCAATGTAATTGCCAGTTGATTTTAGAAATGAAATATTAATCTGGACATGAGTGCGATGGACTTCCTTTTCGAAATGATCTAATATTGTTGTGCAACGTATTGCACAATTATACATACCCTGCTGAATATATACAAGAAATACTGACTAAATGTGAACACAAACTGTCAGATACATCTGTGACAGACTGTGGAAACTTAGAAAATGTCTTTTAACGGAGCAGATCAAATTCCCAGCATTTCAGAGAGTATCAGCGCATGAGGAAACAGCCTCTTTCATTCGTTTTCACTCGAGAACATCCCAGCACATTCTCAAAGCAGAGCCATTTCATCTGGTTCACCATAATTCAAGGGCATCTGGACACAATTTGAACATGACAATTTTCTGGTCAACTACTTAGTAATCATGCAGTGAGTTCAGTGTCCTTGTATGGCCACTGACAGCGAATGATCTTTAAAGATGCAGTGTGTTCTTGCTCTAAATTTAGTGGATTCTCAGAAGTTTGGTCACTTCACCCCAACTTTATCCATAAAATAGGCTATCTATCTATCTATCTATCTATCTATGTTTGGATATTTGTGCATGGAAACAGCAACCCTTTTGTTTTCCTCACTGTCTTGATGGAGTTTATTCTGTCTGTGAGAGCTGTAGAAGTACTTCTGAGGATGATGCAATGTATTACAAGTGAATCTTTTCTCAGCTGTGTTCATTTATGATCCAGAATTTCTCGGGCACTTAAAGAGGAATGTTTTAGTGTCTTGCATTCAGCTCTGTCCTGCAGCATTTCTTCAGTATTATGAAATAAAATGAATGCAAACAATGAGAATGAAACACTGCAGTAACCGCCTTGAACAGCCAAGCAACTGCCTAGTAGTCACTCTGAACCTTTATAGCACAGAGAAAGACCTACATCACTTTAAATCTCTCATCATACTGTCCAAGCTTAACAACACAAGGCTTATAACCTTCAGTCTTCAAAGCTGCCAAAGTTCCAAACTGCTGTAATCTTCTAGTCAAGGTTTTGTCCAGCCAAAATAAAAAAAAAATAAATAAAAAAAATTATATTTCTTGTTATATACAGTATTGCATTTTTTAAAGAGTGACAGCATTTAAGCAATTACTCAGTTTTTTGAGAGTACAGCAAATTTTCCAGCACTAATGATCTGTTGAGTGAATATGTTATTATGTCTATACTTCATTATCGCATACAAGAAAAGTAGCTTAGGGAGGTGTACATTTAAAGGGAGACGTGTTTTCTAGATTTCTCATATGTACTGCAATTATTTGCTGCGACATCACATTTCTGAAGGAGACAAGAGAAATATTGTTCCATTAATCTTTTTCTCTTCATCCTTCTTGTGACAGAACAGGTTATTCATTTATTTAATAAGTATTCTTGTCTTGGTAATGTTTGTGTTTGAATGAGGAATAAAAGATTTAGTTCTCTAAAGAGATGTTTGCCTGCTAAACTAATATTTAATGCTAAACAGTCTGTTTCAAAAGCACTCCTGGTGATGATTGAGAAATCAGAACTGTGGTGCATTTATCGTGTGGTCTGGAGATCTGTGGTGCTGAAGGATAAATATTATGGGAAGTGATTCTCAAAGGTTTTTTATGCCTTCAAATTCAGGCCAGTGACTCAGTAACCACATATGCATTTGATGATATCTTATTAAAATGTAATCGCTTGTTACGCTGTTAAGAATAGCTTTTTTGTAAACACAATTAATGGCCCAGATGGTTGACCTTAAAAATTAGTTCTTCAGGTCAACTAAAATCTAACATTTTTACTTATTCTTTTTTTCATTATCTGTTTAATTTTATTTGTTTTTTAAAATTATGTATGATGATACTGACGTGACTTAAATATGCAAAGAAAATATAAAAGGCTTAATTTATGATTCATATAAATAATTTTTTTTTAAAAATCCCTTGAGGTCCAGGAATCCATGGAATTTCAAGTGAGGGCAAAAGCGAAACAGGTAATTGTGACATTTTATCTCACAATTATGACAATTTTTCTTGCAATTCTGAGAAAAAAGGTAGAATTGCAAGACATAAACTCAGAATTACAAGAAATAAATGCAGAATTGCAAGGTAAAACACAGTATTGTGAGATGTTAACTGTGAGTTAGATAAGATAAGAGATATAAACTTAAAATTAAAAGAAAAAACTCAGAACTGTGAGCTAAAAAGACACAATTACCTACTTATTTTGTAGCAGAAAAAAAAATTATGTAAACTCAGAATTCAGAGAAAAAAAGTCAGAAATGTGAGATGTAAACAAAATTCAGAGGAAAAGAGTCAGAATTGTGAGATGTCAGCAGAATTCAGGGAAAAAAGTCAGAATTGTTCGATGTAAACAGAATTCTGAGAAAAAAAGTCAGAATTGTTCGATGTAAACAGAATTCTGGGAAAAAAGTCAGAATTGTGAGATGTAAACGGAATTATGAGAAAAAAAGTCAGAAATGTGAGATGTAAACAGAATTCAGAGAAAAAAAGTCAGAAATGTGAGATATGAACAGAATTCAGAGAAAAAAAGTCAGAATTGTTCGATGTCAACAGAATTCAGAGAAAAAAGTCAGAATTGTGAGATGTAAACAGAATTCTGAGAAATAAGTTAGAATTGTGAGATGTAAACAGAATTCTGAGAAATAAGTTAGAATTGTGAGATGTAAACAGAATTCAGAGAAAAAAGTCAGAAATGTGAGATGTAAACGGAATTCTGAGAAAAAAGTCATAATTGTGAGATGTAAACAGAATTCTGAGAAAAAAGTCATAATTGTGAGATGTAAACAGAATTCTGAGAAAAAAGTCAGAATTGTGAGATGTTAACGGAATTCTGAGAAAAAAGTCAGGATTGTGAGATGTAAACAGAATTCAGAGAAAAAAGTCAGAGAATAGAGTCAGAATTGTGAAATGTAAACAGAATTCTGAGAAAAAAGTGATAATTGTGAGATGTAAACGGAATTCTGAGAAAAAAAGTCAGAAATGTGAGATGTAAACAGAATTCAGAGAAAAAAAGTCAGAATTGTTCGATGTCAACAGAATTCAGAGAAAAAAAGTCAGAATTGTTCGATGTAAACAGAATTCAGAGAAAAAAGTCAGAATTGTGAGATGTAAACGGAATTCTGAGAAAAAAATCAGAATTGTGAGATGTAAACAGAATTCTGAGAAAAAAGTCAGAATTGTGAGATGTAAACGGAATTCTGAGAAAAAAGTCAGGATTGTGAGATGTAAACAGAATTCAGAGAAAAAAGTCAGAGAATAGACTCAGAATTGTGAAATGTAAACAGAATTCTGAGAAAAAAGTGATAATTGTGAGATGTAAACAGAATTCAGAGAAAAAAAGTTTAAATTGTGAGATGTAAAAAGAATTCAGAGAAAAAAGTCAGAATTTTGAGATACAAACAGGATTCTGAGAAATAAGTCGGAATTGTGAGATGTAAACAGAATTCAGAGAAAATTTCAGAATTGTGAGATGTAAACAGAATTCAGAGGTAAAAAGTCAGAATTGTGAGATGTAACAGAATTCAGAAAAAAAAGTCGGAATTGTGAGCTAAAAAGTCACAATTGCCTACTTATTTCGTGGCAGAAAAAAAATTATGTAAACTCAGAATTCGGAGAAAAAAAGTCAGAACTGTGAGATATAAACAGAATTCAGTGAAAAAAAGTCAGAATTGACATGTAAACAGAATTCAGAGAAAAAAAGGCAGAGTTGTGAGATGTCAATAGAATTCAGAGAAAAAAGTCAGAATTGTTCGATGTGAACAGAATTCTGAGAAAAAAAGTCAGAATTGTGAAATGTAAACAGAATTCTGAGAAAAAAGTCAGAATTGTGAGATGTAAACAGATTTCAGATTAAAAAAAAGTCAGAGAATAAAGTCAGAATTGTGAAATGTAAACAGAATTCTGAGGAAAAAAAAGTCATAATTGTGAGATGTAAACAGAATTCAGATTTTTAAAAAAAGTTTAAATTGTGAGATGTAAAAATAATTCAGAGAAAAAAGTCAGAATTGTGAGATAAAAACAGGATTCTGAGAAATAAGTTGGAATTGTGAGATGTAAACAGAATTCAGAGAAAATTTCAGAATTGTGAGATGTAAACAGAATTCAGAGAAAAAAATCAGAATTGTGAGATGTAAACAGAATTCAGAGAAAATTTCAGAATTGTGAGATGTAAACAGAATTCAGAGAAAAAATTCTGAATTGTGAGATGTAAACAGAATTCAGAGAAAAAAGTCAGAATTCTGACATGTAAACAGAATTCAGAGAAAAAAGGTCAGAATTGTGAGATGTAAACGCAGAATTAAGAAATGTAAACTTGAAACTGCAAGAAAGAACGTCAGTTTTTAAAAGCTTATATCTTGCAATTCTGAATTGTATCTTGCAATTCAAACTTTTTCTCAGAATTGCAAGAAAAAAGTCAGAATTGTGAGATATAAACTCAGAATTGCACAAAAGAAAGTCTGAAATGTGAGATAAAATTGTAGAATTGTAAAATATAAATGAGAATTGCACAAAGAAATAAAGTGCTTTCTTCGACTGTCCTCACGCACAGAATCACATTGTGGTACTTTGGTGCTTTTTTGTTATTTTAGGAGTTTGATTAATTTTATTGTATGAGTTCATAGTACATTTTCATAGTACGTCAAGCTCTTATCTCAAAAGGTCAAGAAAAATTTGATTCTTGGTGACCTCTTTGAATTTCTCGTGATGCTGAGTAACCATCATGCAAAGCATGTTGATCTTCCAGGCTCTGCATTTTCACGTGACTGCTAACCAGCCTCTTACCAGCCTATCAGACAACTGCAGCTCTTAAATATCAAAATTACTACCTCGGCTTCCAGCTCTGTATTATTACATGTTGGGACTGTTATGGGTTGCACGTGTTAAAAGAGTGTCCTAATCCCTGTGTAGATGTTAATGAGCGCAAGCTTTCCTGCCCGCCTCTTTCGTTTCATTTCCCCCTGCCTCTCCGCAGTGAAGAGTGGCCAAAACGCAGCGCTGCCCTCTTTTTTAAATGACATGAGGTGCAAAGGATGGCTGGTCCCGGGTTACAGTGGTTAACTCAAGCCTCAGGCCCCTTTCTGGTCTGTATGGTTCTCTCACACTTCTATAATTAGGCCCCAGCTCCACCCTCAAACTTCTTTTCTTTTTAGATATTAAAGTATTGCTGACATCCACATCAAATAAATTACAGGCCTTAGAGCACTTATGGTCAGGTAATTTCTTTTTTTTTTTTTTTTCAAAGGGAAGCTGGAGAGAGAGGATTTTGTTCATTTTTTTCAGCGCTTTACTCGCCATATGTAAGCACCTATCTGCCTGTGGCACAAGCTGACCGAAAATAATGATCCCTAATACAGTCTGCTCTTAATCTACTGTACAAATGAGCATGCTCTGAACATTTGCCAACATCTTTTGTGCAAAATAGAAGAGAGGGTTGACAGCATAACTAATAGGTGGACTCAAAACTGATCTGGAGGTTTTGACTAAATGCTCATTGGCACATCTATCATGTTGAAAGTTACTGTAAGCAAAAGACTGTGAGGGGGGAAAAATCACATTAGTCACTGCTTCCTTTTCATTCGAAGCACTTTAATGACCATATGCATATTCAGTCAGATCATATAATTGTAATGTGTGACTTTAAAGACCATTTAAATGAAACTGTTCATCTTTCTTCATTTTTTCTTGTGCCTCAAGTCAGTGTTTTTAGTTATTGTCACTCTGTTTTCTCACCATCCCTCTTGTACTTGTGCAGTTGGGTCTATTTAGGTCTAGTTGTCTTTAATAAAGTGTGTGGAAGAACAAATTAGAAACAGGTACTGCGTGCAGATGTGGAGTTACTTTAATGAAGAAAGAACAATAAACAGTAGAGTGCAAATCATTTGAACACAATCAATGTGTCGGTTTAATGCTGCTGAAATCCCTAACACTGTGTATCCTTTATATTAAGTCAAAGTGCATCCTTTGAATCCCTCCGTTTATTTGTCTGGTAACGTGATCTATGGGCCATTTTCACAGCTGTATTTTTTCCTCCGATCTCTCACCCCATAGCTTCTCACCATGAGTCCATGTCCATTTCTTGATGTTTTTGTGGAGCTAAATTGCCAGTTTACCCATTGCTAAACACATAGGCGTTATGAACTGCAGTTGATGATTGATTATGTTTCAGGTAATTTGGGTTCTAGAACAGGAAATGTAAGTTGTCATCACATCTGCTCTGGCAAAACTGACTTATCTTACACTGTAAGCCCGTACAGGTTGATTGAACTTAAAAAATTTATGGAAACTCGTTGCCCTAAAAAAGTTGATTTTGTCTTGTTGAACAAACAAGACATTTCAAGTTCTTTACATTGGAAAGTGTTAGTTCATTGTACTAACCATCGGTTACAATAACTAAAATTTATCAGTTAAGGTGACTCAAAACATTAAATTGCACTAAATAAACTTTCAGTAGACCAAATTGCATTTTATATATCTATTTAATTAGTTTAATTTGACTGGATTATCTCTACCAAATTATTATTCTGTAAATTACAACTGCACAATAAACAAGGACAAAAACACATACAACAAGGATTTACTTTTAGAATTCAGTTTATTTAAATTAATTTTTCAAAATCCATTCAACAAATCTTAGGTAACTTTAGGTATGTTGAGTTTTTGTCTAATAAAACAAAGATAAAATGTCTGCAATGTATTGGTCATGCACTAATCAAGATGCAAGGCCTAAATCAATCCAAAAACAAGAACAAATGGCCTGAGGGAGGTTCTCTAAACTGTCCGTCCCAAGATTCCCCTCCGTGATGATTCCTTACAGGGGCTACATGGAGGTGGAAAGACAGGGGATGCTGTGCCACATCTTTGCTTTCCAGGCATGAGAAATCCAGCTGGAACATTTTGGTGAGAGTCCTCCTCAGCAGAAACCTGGACATGAAAAAGATCAATAAAACAAATTTTAGCTAAAAAAAAGAAGTGTTATGACGCCTTTAATTTACATAATCTTTATATAACAGAAAAAAATTAACAATGCCCCACAAAATAAAGCATGTTTTGATGAACTTCATGAAGTTCTTCAAAGAAGGGTGATCGGTATTACAGGAAGCCCTCTTTTGGCAACACTTCATGTCAACGAGGTCAGAGATCTGAGCTGCAGTAGTAGCAGAGACAACATTGTATCAATTTTTAAATCAAAAGAAAAATCACATTTCCATCGATTACTGTTTTTGTATTACAGAAAGAGTTCACCCAAAAATGAATATTTGCTGTTAATTTACTTACCCTCAGACCATTTAAGATGCAGGTGACTGAATCCATGGTGCTTGGCGATTCATAAAATGGAAGTGAAGAGGTTCCGTCGCTTTGAGAGTCAAAAAAAAAGCAGATACAGGAAACACAAATTAATACCCCTGGCTCTTGATGATACGTTGAGGTCTTATGAAGCAAAACAATCGGTCTAAGTACATTGACATCATTATTACCTGTAATCCATAGCCTTAAATAAAATGTATAAGTCTATAACGTTTTAAAAGTATCCCCTTTTGTCACAAGCAAATTGACAGTACTTTTTCAGATCATCTTTTTTTAGCTCAGCACTGATCTTCTTGGAATCTGTAGAATGACAACAATGCACATTAAATTTGCATATTAAAGGAAAACTGATTAAGACATGACCTGTTAAGTTATCCATAAACTGCTACTAAAAATTGCAGTAGTAAAGTTATCAAGCATTACATGATAGAAAATAATTGGTATTAAATGAAATGTATTTAGTAGCTAACTAACTTAGCTAAGGTTATGTGGAGGAGAAATTGCATTTCTTTAGTAACTAATTTGGCTAGTAATGAAACTTGTTTGTGTAATACATTACTCGCAAAAGTAAAGTAAAATGTTAAGATGGAGTAAAAGCGTTCACAGCTAAGCCCATAGCATCTCGTCAGCAGGAACCTTAGATATGTACGTTACTGTATGTACCACATATCTAACGCTATGATACGAACACCCTCAAACATGTCTTTGTACTCACAACTGTCAAGCAAACAATAGATCTTAATTATTAAAAAAAAAGAATACGCGTGTCCGTTAATCTTACTAACAAACAAACACTGATTTTGTCTGAGACAAGCAGGAGTCTCATTAAGCATGAACCCATAGAGACAACTCTTCCTTTTGTTTTAATGAAGATCACTGACCAGATACTGATTAACGTTAACTATTAGATTACGAACTACATATAAACGTTGTCCAAATCGGTTACCTTCGATCATAAAAAACTGTGGCAAAGAGTTTGGACATTCATTCTTAATTTATATATCTTTTTATTAGCAAACTGTTATACCTCTCATTTATTAATAATGATTTCAGAGCAAACATTAAAGAAAGAGCTTCAACTCACAGCAAACGTTGTTGAAATGCGCTCACTGCATGGCGTCAGTTCAAACAGCAGCTCCGCCCAATCAGCTTTTTGCTGCGTTCCATTTTGTACGTTGCCATTGGCAACGGACTCAAATAAGCTTTGTTAAGTTGATTCAACTTAACAAATTCAATAGAATGAGAAAACTTGTGTAAATGGTACACCTAACTCAAAAAATTGAGTACTACATTAAAAAATGTAATTTTTATGTTTAATGTACTTAATTAATTTGGGTTAAAACAATTTCAGGGATAACAGTGTAAAACTGATCTTAATGGCAATCTTAAAGACTCTGAGTCTGCTCAAACTTGTGCCTGGCATATGTATAATTACACAATGTTGGCTTAACAAAGCTTTAAATGAAGTTTAAATGAGTTTTTAAAAGCCATGAAGTATATGGACCATGTGGATCGCTTATACAATGGCTTAAACAATAGCTTCTGCATGTGTTTGACAATAGTAGAAAAAATATATTTGTTCCTCAATCCAGCCCTGGCTCATTGGAAATATGTGACTGGCTAAATTTTTCTGAAAAAGAAAAAAATTAATTAATTAAAAAATTACTGCATTTTTCAAGTGACATGCACACAAGAGGTGCAATAAGCATTATAATTTTTTTCCCAGATTGCAGATGCAGGACCAGTGTAACGACATAAAAACATGCCTGTGGTACATTTTTGCAAAATTAGCAGTTTAAAAGTTAAATGTTTTCACAGTTAAATGTTTTCAGTTTTCAACAGTTAAACATGACTATGGCAACATTTTATAATGGTGTTTGTACATAATGCGACAGTTTGGAAATGAAATGTCCACTGGGTGAACATCACTTTTGAAATTAACATGTGAGCAAAAGCAAATGTGAGGGAAAAAATGCATTTGCCATGCTATTTTAGCTTTCTTTTATGAGGCTTTGAGCTCTTTTACTGAGTGTCATGACTTTCATGGTACACAAGCACTTCATATCACAAGTGCAATGTTGTACCAGGTGCGCTACCAAGCAAGTTTACTATGTTGGAAAAACTATACATATGGACATTTATGTGATGTAAATGTCAAAATGTATTAGTTTACAAATCATGCACTATGGTAAGAGTTCTGAAGTCATGACATAGTATTGTTGCAAGAAACCATGCAAAAAATAAGCCTTTATTAATCAATAATCTGCTCCTGTAATCATAAGAATAAAAGTTGTCAATGTTTTACTGCCTCTAGAGTTCATTTCAGAGAACTGAGATGGACTTAGTTCGGTTTGCTTTAAATTTGATTTAGAGTGTTCATATATAAAGCAGATTTTCATCTACATTCATTTAGACCAAACATGACTTGACTGTGCTGTGGTGAGTGAGGCCATCACTTCTCTGAAAAAAGCTGCATCAGCTTCAGTTTTTGGCCTGGTCCCTGTGCTGTTTTTGCATTCTTATATCATCCAATCCCTCTAAAAACACAGGAATGCATTAAAATGAGGGTTAGGTTCTTTAACAATCTTATTTTGGTCTTTTCAAATCTGCAGTAAAATATTATATTTTATAGTACTGATCACTAAAAATTTGATACAGTTTTTGCATAGCTGTATTTCTCATCAGAGTACAATGGCCTCAAAACATATGAAACATTTACAAATGTATGACTATTGTTGCATTAGAAAACAAAATGTTAAACCAAGTAGTGTAGTATTTTTTTTTTAATAAGAAAAATGGCTCAAGCACATTTGTGAGTGACACATCCATCCAAGGCCTCAGAAAATTTAAATTAGTTCTGAAAAGACATGGATGTGCACAGGCCACTTGGTTTGGTATTTAATATCTAATGCAATGACATTTTTAACTGACCAAAGTTGTTGCCAAACTTTTTTATGACAGTCTAGCTGTTGAGCATTGTTGGGAAAAGTCGTCACCACATTTCTTCTCTTCTTTTCTGTGCTTCTCTCCCACAGCAGTTGATTTTGTAATACACATTTTCTCAATGGAAACATTGGATTGTGTCTTCCATACTGTAGTAAAATCTTCAGCAGTGTGCCAAGCACATTTTTCACCACCCATGTTAATGACCAGGTGTGAAATGCATTGTATTCCAATCAGTGAACGGATTAGAAGAGAAGACACTGCGAAGCTCTCCTGTGCACTGTACACATATGCAATGTATTAGCTGACCTCCAGCTAGCATACTGTGCGTGCATGTGTGTGTGTCTGACCATGTGTGCTGCTTTCCATCAACCTGCTGCTGCTCAAATCATCGGTGCTGTAGAGAGGAAGCAGTCTGAACAGGTGTGGAGAGGGGGAGGACAGAGAAATGGATGCTTCCGGCACTTCCAACATTAAACTCCATGATATTTGAAGCAGACAGCCTGTCATTCCTCAGACCCTGACCGATCGTATACCCCATTAAAGGAAGAAGATGGGTCCAGCGTAGGAGTGTCTTTCACAAGAACTGAGACATGTTTGAGTGATAATAGATTTCAAAGCTGAAGTGAAGACTTTTCTGCATCTCTGAGCTTGACAGCTGGGAGTTGAACAAAGTTCAGTTGGAATGGGCACTGAAAGCTTTGTAACTCTGCAACTCTATCTATCTGTTCATACACAGATGACAACCCTTTTGTTTTCCTCACCGTCTTGAGGAAATTTTCTGTGAGAGCTGCAAAAGTACTTCTGAGGATGATGCAATAAATTACAAGTGAATCTTTCCTCAGCGGCTTGCATTTATGATCCTTGATCTCTATGGCACTGTAAACAGCAATGTTTTACTGTCTCATTCAGTTCGGCCTTGCATTTCTTTGATATTATGAAATAAAATAAAATAGTTCTGTTTTCAAAATGTCAATCAAGTTAGCAACAGAGGCTAAACTGGATTTGCTGGTCAAATTATTTCACCTGAAGAGTCACATGTAATCTACACATAAATTTCCATTCCTCACTTAGATGCACACCCTTGTCAAAAAGAAGTGTGCTTAAATGTAGTGCACTTGTAGTGTACTTCAAATCTTAGTAGTATAGTTTTAAAAAACTGTAATGGCAAATAATATATCAATAAGTGTACTTAAAGAGAGTTCACTTTCACAACTTCATGTTTCATAACACATTTAAATATACTTTGAAATAATGTCAAATTAAAAGTTTTACTTTAAATTACATTCTAAATCATTGTTTGAAAGTCCACGTGAACCGGAAGTTGCTGCCGATTTTATTTTAGTGTAGTGACGTGTTTCCAGCAGAAACGGAATTTTGAATAGAGGGCAGTGGTTTTATTTTTGCGCTCCTCCTCTCTGACTCTCACTCATAGCAAACTAACGGTTAGAGCGGTGTGTATTCTGCCCAAGACGTCAAACTGACGTCATCAGAGAAGGAATGCCATTCCAGAGCGGAAGTAAATGTTCAGATTTTGATTCAAGATTACCAAGACAAACAATTTTTTTCAGAGGATTAACTTGCACGGATCAGTTGTTCACATCAAGACTAGCAAAGTGCGCTAATAAAGTAAATAAAGACCATTTTGATTTTATGCAGACTTTAATAATATTTTAGAAGTACGCTTATTTTGATGTGTTGACTAACATTAAAGCGCATGTTAAATACTTTATTGTAATTGTAATTGTAGTGTTATTTGGTATTTAAAATAAATATGTTTTTAATGTACTAAATTGCAGCTTCATTGCAAATAAATTTAAATATATAACGTTGAAATGACATTATGCTTGTCGGTACATTTGACAATACACATAACCATATTTCAAAGACAACAGAATTATTACTGAAATATACATATAAAATGTACTTCAGTCCAACTTAAGTGGGTCAAATAATTGATAATTGCATTTAATACAACATTAAATTATAATACATTTAATTTAATTGTAAATAGCATGCATTACATTCAGTTTGTACTGTAGTTTATATCTTTTAAAGTATATTACCTCTGTAAAAGTGTTTCAGTGCACTTCTTTTACTACAGGGCGCATCCCCACAATTTGCATGTTAAGTATGAATTTAGTTATTTAGTTAGTTAATATTTTGGCTTGTTCAGTTACTCTTTCAGCAAGCAGTGTAGTCAGTACCATTTTGTTCAAATACTTTTCTCAGATTTTCATCCAAAAACAGCACAAAGAAAGTCAAAAGAATCTATCTGAGCCTGGTAATGGGATCTCACACAGGATTTATATGAAAAAGCACCACAGATTTGCACAAAAGAATACATTTCCTTATGCAAAATGTGAGGTCACCCTGTGGTCAGATGAGAATATATAAGGGAAATTTAAATGTCCACACATCAATATACTGACACATGAGACTTAAAGGTGCACACTTAGAGTCAATCAGTTTTGGCAATATAAAATTAAATGTTCTCGAAACCAAATACCAAACCCACCTCATCTCTTAACGGGCACTGAACAACAATGTTTGTGTTCCAGAGGAGAAAGGGGACTTTTATTGCAGTTAAAATAAACAAACTTCTTGGCCACTTTCACCCACCTTTTGTAGCAGCAGAGACAAAGGACACATTTGTTCCCAGCTGGTTTTGAGATCATGCTTTTGCTCATCACTTTGGGGAAGGAGGAGGACTGACACAGGGGAGTAGAGGAGTCTGAGGCTAGTTGTCACAAAGGAAAGTTGCGACATTAACATAAAAAAAGATGATTTGCCAAAATAATGCAAATAAGAAACATTTTAATAGGGTAAAATTTAACACTGAGAGTAAAAAGTGAATATATTAGAAAAAAATTATTTTTCCACTACATTTAACTCAATGCACTTCATTAATGTAAGGTTACTTGGCAATGCAAAGTAAACATGCTCTTTTACAGAGAGATAATTCGTGTTAAATGCAGTCCTCGAATGCCAGGCCATGTTTTTACTATTAGAGGGCAGAGGATGGCTAATTGCTAGCCTGCAGCTAGATACGACTGACTGTCAGCTGAGAAAACATGAGAGCTTTTCTCGTAATCACAGCAATTCAAGGCCTAATCAGACGCCCCGAGAAACAAATTAGATTGGCAGGATCAGTGAAATACCGGCATATAGCCATTCACCCTGACCACTTTCAGCCTCTGCAGCACTTTCAATTGTTATAACTATTTGTTATAGAGTACACTGGGCTTTTCCTGATTATTATGTATATGTTCAACTCATCTGTCACTTCAGGTATAATTCAATTTGAAGAAATAGTTACTCACCCTCATGTTGTCCCAAACCTGTACGGCATCTGTTGAGCACAAAAAGGAAAGTTTTTGAAAGATTCAAAAGTAAAATGAATAACAACTTAAAACTGAACTCTTCTTCGCATAAAGTTATCTTATGACTTGTAATATATAAGGAATAAGCCACATTTAAGATAGTTTTAAAGTGTTTTTGTGCTTTTTAAAGCTTTATAGAAGCTATGAACTGCCATTGTGTTCCATACAAAACAGCATGAGTTCAGACCATAATGAGGGTGAGTAAATAATGACAGAATTTTCATATTTGAAACTATAAGCCCTCTGTTGTTTAATTGATACTTTTAGCAAGTAAAAGGCCTTTTAGTATAAGCCTAAAAACATCCACTTTCAAGTTATGGTATTTTTATGTGAAATCTTTAAAGGAAACATAAAATTAACTTTTAGTAATACCAGTATTTCAGGATGAACACATACTGGACTGAAGCAGTTTAATTGATTAAACTACAGAAATTCGATCATAAACTGAGTATTTAAATATCATCTTACTGAGAGATGATTGATATTTATTTGTATTATGAAAGTAGTCTGTTATACTGATATAAAGATCTCACTGATTTACATTACAAGTAGTACTGTCAATGTTAATGTGTTAACGCAGGCGATGAATTTTTCCAGTTTAACGGCATTAAAAATATTTAACGCAATTAACGCTGGGGCGGAGCTAGGTTTGGCCACCTCACTCCAACTTCACCTCAGCACCAGGCCCGAGTCAAACAAGCGTGGAAACAGTACAGGCATTTCTGACAAGGAGCTTCAGCAGAACATTAGTGAACTGTGGTCAGATGAGATGTTGTCATGCCACATTATGTCAGTAAAAACTAATTTTCCTGTCCTGTTAGCCGTTATACTGTCGCATGCTCTTCAATTGCACACACAAATAAGGTGGCGTGCACTGTAGCCCGTATCATTTATTAAAGCGCGAATGAAACTACGAGCATGCGTGTCAGATCCAGGTCACGTTCAGCAGCAGCAGCTCTTAAAGTAATAGCAACCAAAAAACCTAATAACCCAGCTGCTGTGATGTCTGTTAATCAAAGAACAAAGAAAAAAAGAGGAAATCAATAACTTTTGTAGCTTTAAGGATTAATCTATATTTAATTTAGAATTTAGTGTTTGATAACTTTATTTAATTTCTGTATATTTTGGCAGCCGTGGCCTAATGGATAGAGAGTCAGACTTGTAACCCAAAGGTCGTGGGTTTGAGTCTCAGGTCCGGCAGGGATTGTAGGTGGGGGGAGTGAATAACCAGCACCCTCTCCACCCTCAATACCACAACTGAGGTGAGACCCTTGAGCAAGGCACCAAACCCCCAACTGCTCCCTGGGCGCCGCAGCATTGGCTGCCCACTGCTCCGGGTGTGTGTTCACTACTGTGTGCGTGCACCTGGATGGGTTAAATGCAGAGGACAAATTCCAAGTATGGGTCATGATACTTGGCCACACACCACTTCCCTTTCCCTATATTTCCTACTTGAAGGGCACAGGCAAATATGACATTTATTATAATGGGTTTTTGTGAAGATAGTTTTAAGTTTCTCTTAAATTAGAAGCTGTTATTTTCTAATAAATTGATAGCTCACAATTATACTGTAATGTTGAATGGCTATAGTCAGTGGTTAAATACTAGGAAAAAAACAACAATTTCCTAGAGACATCAGTAGTATTGGTATCAGTGATACTCGCCTTCAGTCATAAAAAAGATGCCATTAAACAAATATTAAAAATATACTGTCTTTATGTTGTTTCTACATTAATTTGAAGATTGAATGTGAAATTATTGCAATATAAAAGTATATTTAAAAACTTTAATGTTAGGTGGGATTAATCAAGATTAAAAATGTTTGATTAATTAGTTTTTTTTAATCGGTCAGTAACGGCAGCAAATTGCATGTGTTTGCTCAATATGGTCCTCTGAATAAAATCGAGTGTTTTTCCTCTTAAAGCATCATATGCTCTCCATAACCATAAAAGCCTCATGTATCGAATATGATGATAGCTTTTATTTTTTATATTTTGTCTAAAGTCTCAATAAACTGTTCTATTAAAAAAAGAGAGAGATTTTTCTGACTATTGTTATTTTATATGTCAGGCTTATGATCTAGCTTATAATTTTCAGCATGGAGTAAAACAATGATTTTTTTTTTATATATAGTATATTATAGCATTTTTCTACATGCCTCTTTCATCAACAAGGTAAATTATACTAGCTAGCTCATTAAAACTCATATAATATGTCAATATAATACAAATGTCCTTTGTGGTCTGGAAACTTTTACCTCACTATATGATGTGATTATCCTCCATGGCACCAGTGTTTACCTTCAATATCACACTGTCGCCAAGTCTTGCATCAGCTAAGTAATGTATGTGCTGTATTTAATAACGCAATAGAAAAATGAACTGCAACTGTACCAAATGGGCTCGACTGGCACAGAAAATACAGTTTTACAATGACAACAGTTTGGCTTGATGGTTGAAAAGAGTCTTATTTGTCTAACATTGTTATATACCCTAACACTTCTTGCAATCCATATTTTGCTAAATGAGAAGCAGATGTAGATTGTTTGTTTTCATCTTTATGCCATCATGACTTTCAGAAAAGAAACAGGCAGCTGCTCTATAAATTTCCTTTGCCCTCAGAACACCCAATTAAAGGCTTTGTTAGTCTTCAACGTGGCATAAATCAGATTCCACACAAACTCCTTGAAGCACTCTCTCTATCCCACCTCAGCTGTCACTGTTTATATTTAGTGTTAAGGCAAAACAAGGGCAATGTCATAAATTTGTAGCCTAGAGAAATCCAACCTGCTGTGTAGTTCACAGCACAAACAGCTCTTCCCTATTAAAGCCCAGGTGCTCTGAGCTTTACTGCTCTTAAAGTGTTTCTCAGTATAAAGTTCCTCCTCAACACACTGATGTTGCTGTAAAGTCTGGTCCAGTAATTACTCAAAACACCCTCCTGCTAAGCCATCTTACCATATTTTAAAGTCACAGACTGACACACTGAAAAATTATATGTATATGTATAATTTACTTTGAAACAAATTTTATTCAGAAAATGCTTTTTACAAATAATTGCAAAGACACAGCAAGTAACGTATTTAATTAAATTTAACATTTTGATGAAGAAACTAAAGCTTTACCTCTGTCCCTTCTGGTATCATAAAGAATGATTATTTTTCATTGGCACTTAAATAAATGGCCAGAACGTGGGAAACAGATAAGGCTTATTTGAGTAATCTGTTCATTTCAATATCTTTTACTAAAATGGTTCTTCCTTTGCATCCTATTTGATAACCTACCAAGGACTCCCAATTGTATTCATTGTATGATTCAAGGCTATAGAGATATGAAGTATCATTGCCATTTAACAAAATCAGGCTCTAAAAATATATACACATTTTGGTTACACTTTATTTTAAAGTGTCCTTGTTACAGTGTAATTATACATTTAGGAACTGAGTAATATTAATTAACTACATGTACTTACTATATGGTTAGGGTTTGGTTTAGGGTTACTTGCATGTAATTATGCATAATTAATTGTTATTATAATAGTAAGTGCATGTAACATGTAACAAGGACACCTTAAAATAAAGTGTTACCCACATTTAAAATAAATCAGGCTAACTATTTTCACTTTTAACTATTAACTGTGACTTTTGCCTTAATAAACTCCTAATAGCTGCTTAGTTAGTAATTTAGTCAATTTATGCCAATAAGCCAGTAATATGCACGCTAATAGTTAAAAGTGAGAATTGGTCTCTAAACAGAAGTGTTACCAATTTGTGAAATATTATCTACCATACAATTATAATAGCTTAGGAAGTAGGTCCTTCTACACATATAAAACATGTGTACTCCAACAATTTGCCATAATTTTGACAAACTGATATTCAATTAATTGTAAAAAAAAAAAAAAAAAAAAAAATTGTAATAAATAAATAAATACATTTTCAATAAAAAAATTAAAGAAATTTTATTTAATTTGTTTATTGCTATAAGTAGAAAAATGACAGTTTTAAACTATATTTAATGTAAAATAAAACAGTGCATATAATATTTAATTTCACCTCCTTCAACCTGTTGATGATCAATAAGCAGTTTCTTAAGGTTAAGATCCTTCTTTCACTGATCCTATAAAATAATGAATGAATGAATGAATACAAACTGACTGATGTTTTAAGAGTTCTGACTTTGTGCCTTAATCTTGGAAAGTGTCAAAACAGCACAGCACAGCCGTTATTCTCTTGTTTACTCTCTCAGGCGACTGTTGAACTGACCCATCTTGTAATTTTTTTCACATTCTCAGACACCAAAGAGGATCATCACATTCCTTCACCAAACACAGGGAACAGATTAACCAGGCAATATGAAGGGACTTTCCCCATCCCAGATGGCTTTTACACTCCTTTTATTTAAGGGTGTGGACAAACTGATGACTGACGATGGTCTTGCACATCACAGCATCGCAAAATGAAAAGCTGAGTCTATCTTAAAAGCTCTAAAAATGACTGTCATTCCTCTATTTGCACAGGTATTGCATTATTTTGACCAAATTTGTCAGAGTGATGAAGAGAGACAAATTCATTTATTTCAAGCCAGTATTGGGGTGAACAGTGCAGTCAGGTCAGCTCTGAATTGCTCTGAAGCTCCACTTGAATTGGCTGCAGTATTTGGCTCATTGAATCTCAGCATGTCCTCAGGGATGGATGTGGTACCCAACCTGGGTCAAAAAGAGGGTTAAGTGTTTTCAAGGCTTTAAACAAAGAATTTACACATTCCATCAGTGCCTTCAGTGTGGTGCACAACGGGGCCCATTTGGCAAAGTGGGTGGGATGCATTTGGGGTTTAGGGGCAAGACATAATGAGATTTTAATGGAACACAAAGACTTAATTTTCCCAAAGCTAAGCAGCATCAGTGCTACTGTGCAGCTCCAGTTACCTCATCTTTAATTCAGTTTAACCACAGGGAGAGCCAAATTAACCAAGCAAGTATACAACAGAGCCAAACAAAGCTTAGGACAGAGATGAAACCGGGTGGTTAGAAAATACTAAGAGTCTACCCAAAATCAGTGACTTATTGGACCCTAGAGGGCACAGGAAAGAGAGAGGGGCCCGAATCAACACAGGGAGGAAGTGCAAGGGCTGTATCATAGGTACACCATCGGAGCAGGGGGAAAAGTGTCGAAACATGGACACAGAGCAGTTTGTGTGCAGCAGAAGTTCACAAGTTCAATTCAGGATATACCTGCTGATGTTGAACATACTAAGTGTACATTAAACCAAAAGTGTTAAGAAAAGTGTCACATATTAGATCACAGCAGAACTTCCAATGGCACAAAAATATTTTATGATGTGACATTTGTCACTTTTTTAGTTTTACCAGTTTAGTTTCACCAGTTTTAAGTAGTCTAGACATCCTTAAAAAATTACTTTACTTGAAAATTCTAAACTGAACAAAATTATAAACACAACACTTTTGTTTTTGCCCCCATTTTTCATGAGCTGAACTCAAAGATCTAAGACTTTTTCTATGTACACAAAAGGCCTATTTCGCTCGAATATTGTTCACAAATCTGTCTAAATCTGTGTTAGTGAGCACTTCTCCTTTGCCGAGATAATCCATCCACCTCACAGGTGTGACATATCAAGATGCTGATTAGACAGCATGATTATTGCACAGGTGTTCCTTTGTCAGGGTTCTGTCGTGTGTGTCATGTGTTCCTGCCTCTTGTGTCCATATTTGGTATGTTTCCTGTCCTTGTTTCAAGTGATTATTAGTTAAGTCTGTCCAGCTGTGTTTTGTCTGATTAACCTGTGTATATTAGTTCAAGCCTATTCAGTTTCGTGTTGTCTGGTCTACTCGTTACTCCCCGGTGTATCTGGTCCGTGTCTGCCTTGCCTTGTCCTGCCCTGCCTTGATGTCATTAAATACTATTATTTGAGTTTACGTCCTCGTCTGCGTGTCCTTGTTCCTCCCTCGTGTGTGCACCGTGACATCCTTAGGCTGGCCACAATAAAAGGCCACTCTAAAATGTGCAGTTTTATCACACAGCACAATGCCACAGATGTCGCAAGTTTTGAGGGAGCGTGCAATTGGCATGCTGACTGCAGGAATGTCCACCAGAGCTGTTGCCCGTGAATTGAATGTTCATTTCTCTACCATAAGCCATTATAATTTTGTTCAGTGTAAGATATGTTTTTTTTCAAAGAATATATCTTTAATTCAATTCAGTACTATTTTTTTAAAACCTAAAACACATTTTTTACATTTATGCTAAAAACAATATTTGTCAACAGGGTGATTAAAAATAAAGATAAATTATGTCAAGTTTCATAGTCTTACACAATTATTTGACTATTTTTCTTGTAAAGTACACTACTTTTGAAAAAGAAACAACACTTATATTCAGCAAAGATGCATTAAATTAATCAATAGTGGCATTAAAGACTTTGAAATTGATACAAATGATTTCTATTTCAAATAAATGCTATTATTTTGAACTTTCTAATCATCAAATCTTGGTTCCCACAAAAAAATATTAAGCAGAACAATTGTTTTCATCATTTATGATAGTAATAATAATAATAAAAAAATGTTTCTTGAGCAGCAAATCAGCATATTAGAATGATTTCTGAAGGATCATGTGACACTGAAGACTAGAGTAATGATGCTGAAAATGTAGCTTTGATCACAGAAATAAATTATATTTTAAAATATTTAAAATAGAAAACAATAATTCACAATATTTCTGTTTTTATTGCATTTATAGAGCCAAATATAGCCTTGGTGAGCATAAGGGACTTCTTTAAAAAATATGAAAAATCTTGACCAACCCCAAACATTTGAATGGTAAGTGTAGATGTATTTGTTTTAAGATTCTTTAGATGTTTCATGGAAAACAACACAAACCAGCTGTAGTTGGTCTTAGACAATAACATGATTCCAATGCTCGGCATAAACTTCAGCTGTTCTGTTCCTGTAACAGCACTTCCGTCATACTCCAAAAATAGAGCTTCCTTACATCTTCTTATTTACTCACACTTACTAATTGCTATCGGCTCCTAATGCACAGGTTCATATACTTTGCACAGAACCTAGTCCAGAGCTCAGCTGCCATACAGATGCTGATGGTTCAGCAGTCCTTAGGCACTTATGCAGCCTCATTGTGCGACTGAAAGAGACCAAATCAGGTTTTTTGTTCAGTTTCATTAAACTGAACTGGCCTCTCCTTGAGAAAAACGTAAATAGGGGAGGCGGCTGTTCCGTTAGATGAACGTCAATGGCAGGTAATTGCAGTCATGTTGCACTTGACTTGACAGAACCCCCTGAACTAAAGATGCTCATTATGCCCAGGCACACAGGCTGTTGACACAGGTGTTGGAGTTATCATTAATGACCACTGCAGCAGTTGGTGGGTGGCAATTTTGTTCAAAGTCATTCTTTTCATCTTAATCTTACTCGACCTGACAGTCAGCAAGTATCTTTCTTAGAGTGACGACTGAAATGTTACCCTAACTTCAGCAATTTGTTCACTATCACAGAGGTATAACTGAAACAAAGAAAACAGAGTTTGAGGCTCTTGTTCACGTTGTTGTTCACGGTTTCTTCCTCCCCCTACCAAGACCTGAGTGACATTTTCAGAGATGTTAAATGTTTTCAGTGGGGCTGCAATCATTTCTTTCACATATGCTTCAGGGCAAATAACCTACGGTTCATTTCCATATGAGTTCAGTGTGATCAGCCTCACTGTGCTGTGTAAAATGCATGTAATCTTGCATGTAAGTGGAGAGCACTTAATGGCATTCCACCGATGAATTAGTAAATGACATAACCAGCAATGGTTTTCTGACAATACCTCATAAAACATCAAAGCAGGCTATAAGTTTTTTAATATTACAGATAAATATATCAGTTTTAATAACTTACATGTGCCATCTAACCAAACACCACCCTCCTAACATATGTCAATCAAAAAACAATGAACAGGCAAAATGATTAACAGGCAGAAAAAGAATCTGATTGGATTTTATATATATAATTATTTGGTAACACTTTAGTTTAGGGACCAATTCTCACTATTAACTAGCTGCTTATTAGCATGCCTGTTATTAACATATTGGCTGTTTATTAGTACTTATAAAGCACATATTCTGCATGACCATATTCTACATCCCTAATCCTACCCAATACCTAAACTTAACAACTACCTTACTAACTATTAATAAGCAGCAAATTAGGAGTTTATTGAGGCAAAAGTTGTAGTTAATGGTTTGTTAATGGCAAGAATTGGACCTTAAAATAAAGTGTGACCGTTTATTTGTGTGTGTGTGTGTGTGTGTGTGTGTACTGGTTTTTGTGGTTTACGGGGACAAAATTTGTTTAATGACATGGGTATGACAGAGGTATTACAATTTGAAGGTGGTTTATGAGGACACTGCCTATGTCCACGTAATTCAAAAGGCTTAAAAAACATACTAAATGGTGTTTTTTTTGAAAATCTAAAAATGCACAAAGTTTCCTGTAAGGGGTAGGTTTAGGTGTAGGGTTGGTGTAGGGCAATAGCCCATACAGTTTGTACGGTATTAAAACCATTACGCCTATGGAGAGTCTCTGTAAACCACAAAACAAACATGTGTGTGTGTGTGTGTGTGTGTGTGTGTGTGTGTGTGTGTGTGTGTGTGTAATTAAATAAAAATCAAGTGACTTTTCTGGCTATTTTACTGATATTTTTCAGTTAGTAGAAGCAATGAGATATAAAAAAAATGAAAAGATCAAAATAAATCAGACATTTTTCTAAATTTAACTTTAAAAAAAAGTCACAAGAACATGTTGATTTTTAATTATTGCTATGATGCATAATTAAATTTATTGTATTCTATAATGTATTATTATTATTAAAAATTAAAATAATTCAATATGTCAAAAATACTATATGCAACATCTTTAAGTAAATTTGTTTGCACATTAATGTAAAATATATATTTACAGTTTCTTAAATTCAAAAGAGTATATAATTTAATGTGTAATCATTTATTTTAAAAAAAACTGTTAAAAAAGTAGTATTATATATGGAAGCCCATTTCCGCCACCGAATAAAAAATAAAAAAATGTAATAGCGACCCTTATCTCACAATTCTGACTTTTTTTTCTCACAATTGCGAGTTTACATTTCGCAGTTCTGACTTTTTCTTCTCAGAATTGCCTGATGCAAACTCACAATTCTGAATTTTTCTGGGAATTCTGGGAATTCTGACTTTTTTCAAGGATTGCATGATATAAACTCGCAATTGCGTGTTATAAAGTCAGAATTGTGAGATATAAACTCCCAATTCTGAGAAATGAAGTCAGAATTGTGTGATATGAACTCGCAATTGTGAGTTAAGTCAGAATTGCAACATACAAACTCGCAATTGCGAGAAAAAAAGTCAGAATTACGAGTTTACTGTATATCCTGCAATTCTGACTTTATATCTCAGAATTCTGACTTTATAAATCACAATGGTGAGTTTATAGCACACAATTCTGACTTCATTTCTCAGTAGTGCGAGTTTATATGATGTAATTCTGAGGGGAAAGGTCAGAATTGTGAGAAAAAGTCGCAATTACCTTTTTTATTTTTTATTGTACCTACACTGCTGTTCAAATATTTGGGGTCATAATAGGATTTTTTTTTTAGCAAAAATACAGTAACTACAAAAATATTGTGAAATATTATCACGATTAAAAATGAATGTTTTCTATTTTAACGTATTTTACAAAATCCCTTTAAAGTCACTTTTGACTCAATGAATGTGTACTTGCTGAATAAAACTATTAATTTCTTGAAAAAAAAATGAAAGAAAGAAAGAAAGAAAGAAAGAAAGAAAGAAAAAGAAAGAAAGAAAGAAAGAAAGAAAGAAAGAAAGAAAGAAAGAAAAACTGACCCCAAACTATTCTGGGTATAGACATTTCAAAATATAAAGGTTTGTGATAACTGCAGATTAACATATATACTATAAAACTGATATACATTGACTGTAATTTTACAGAGACAAACGTTATCTGGCACAGAGGGTGGGCCAGGGTGAAACAAGGGGTACTTCCACTTCCACACCACTTCACGATGAATAGAAAACCTTTGTGAGGGAGTGATCATGAAGTGCCTATACAAATAATGTCTGGGCTAAAAAAGGAATATTCACCACCCCTTTATGAACACTATATGAAGTGTTATATAATTGCTACTGACTCCTAGGACAATAGGTCAAGAAAGCATGTGAGATACTGGACATGACGCAGGTTAAAACAATATAATCTCCAGTTTTGCACAAGCAATGAAAAAACAATGGTGTTTCCGTGGCACTCGTGTTGATATGAGGGATATCCTGCTGATAGAAATACCACTTTCTTTGAAGGAAAAAATAAAAGCATCAATTAATAGTATCAAACAGTCAAAAGAACCTTGACATTCAGACATCAATCTGACATCATACGCCCTAAAATTCTCATTTTCTTTTACACACAAAAAGATGAATTTAAAACAAACATATCGGGCATGACACAGAGTCCTTCTTCCCAGATTACAGTGCATTCGTCTTTTGAGAAGCACTAACATTTCCCTGCAGATCCACCACAGCTGGTTTTACTGTCTGCTTGTATTGCTCACCGGTACATCAACTAATTGCCTCCTTTGATGTTTTTGCCTGGTTTCCAAACTGTAACTTTGACTTTTGAAATCTCTGATGGGCTTCTCAGGGTCTCTGGGACTAGTTGAAAAAGTAACAGATGTATTATCCATTCTGTTAGCACTCTGGAACATCACCGGTCCAATTGTTAGTTGTTAGCATAACTTAAGCGCACAGTTCTTTGTCCCAGTTTGAGTGCATTGAGGCATAGTAGCTTGGTCAAAAAAAGATACACAGTAACCTTTTCATCTGATGTTAAATCTCCTCAAAGACCGACTACAGACGCCACCATATCAAAAGGACGCTTGCGTATGTTCCTGACATCGTGGCCTAATGAAAGCTCCATTTACTGTAGACATGGTTTAAGTACTATTAATTCTGAGCATCTTGTCTGGAGTAGCTGGTTTTATAATGGTTCGGCTGGCCTTAAATCTGTCATTAAAGCTTTTAAGCAATAAGATACATTTCATATGGATTAAAGATTGAAATTTTAATTATTTTCCATTTATCCAAGGGCTACAATCCAAAGCATATGGTGGAAACATTAACTCTTATGTAGTCTTTAATGACTGCCCATGCCTGGGTTCTTGCTTTAGTGATTCTCTCATTTGTAGAATCCAACTTTTCCTGCCCTCCTGAGAAATCATTGGCGTATTGAGCTGGTA